>VZRZ01000269.1:182945-252807 GCA_013398175.1 Climacteris rufus | reverse complement strand
GAAGGGAAGGGAAGGGAAGGGAAGGGAAGGGAAGGGAAAGCCGGGAAGGGAAGGGAAGGGAAAGCCGGGAAGGGAAGGGAGGGAAAATCCGGGATTGCGCTGATTTCCCGCGGGCGGGAGCGCGCCCTGCCGGGGAGCCCTGGATCGCTCCCTGGCTCCCGGGGCTGTTCCCGTGCTCAGTGTTACTGCAAATACGCGAATTATATCCGGGCAAAACTCCACCTATAGTGCTTGAGTAAATAGACACACGGAATTGTCAATGTGCTTAGACTGCAACAACCTCAGGAATTGTTTTCCAGCTCTTGCTGGAAGCACTATCAGGGATTTGCTTGGCCACATTCCAACTGGGCCAGAGATGATGATTTCACAGCCCCTCTGGATGAGTTTTGTTATGTTTGACTTGCTGTAGTGACAGGGTTTTTTTTCCTCACATCTCATTGGAATTTTCCTTTCTGCAGCTTTGTTTTCCAGGGTGAGGTGGTCAGGTTTAGCTGTTTGGGTTTGCTACATTACTTTTGTGTTTCCTAAATTCTGTAAAGGTACCCAAGCTTTAATTTCTATTTCCATTTGTAAAATATATCTCCCTTTCTTAAAGGCCTATAGAGCTGCAATGCAGACACAATGGAGCTGGATCCTTCAGCTCTGTCACTGTGTTGAACAACATTTGAGAGAAAATGCTGCATATTTCGAGGTAAGAAAGTAAATCAATAAAAATGTGAAATGTTCTAAGTTTTGTCTGTTGTCAAAAAGTTCTGCCAAAAGCCCTAGCTGGTCACTCACAGTAGTTGTAGGATTGACATTTGTCTTGTACAATTATTATATGATGAGCCATGCTCCCACAGTGTTGCCAGAACTCTGTTTCCTCACTACAGTTTTATCAGTTCACAGCAAATGAAAATCGGACCTGAGATTTTTTTCAGAGTTCCACAGCTGCAAGTAGGGACCCTGAGGATGAAGCTGTGTTCTCTCCCTGTTATACACAACTGCTGTTAGCAGAGATTCAGCAGAGGATGTTGGTTGGTGATGGTCATGGCAGAACATGTTCTAGATGCTTATTCCAGGGCTACTCAAAGTGAAATGGAATGTGCAGTATTAATAATAAACGGAGCAGAGAACACACTGACAGCAGACACATCCAATGAAACACCCCTCTGATTATCTCATTGTCACTCATTCACATACTCAGCAAATGATGCAGTATTAAGTTACTTGCATGAGCATCATAGTTGAGTTCTGTGGTCGGTTTTGTTTGTTTTTAAATCTACTCTTTTAAGACATTTAAATTATGAAGATGAATCCTTAGTGTCTTCAGAGTTGTGTGGTTGAAGAGAAAGGAAGGTGATGTTGGGGTGAGATGCCTTCAGACTGAGAAGGGTGAGAGCCCAAAGGTAGGAAAGGAGCACTGGAGAAGACAAAGCAATTTGAGCTCCTCATGATAGGGGGAAGAAGTCAGAATTCTGGATTTAAGCAATGGGGCTTAAGGGACAGAATCAGATGAGGATTATCACAGTACATTTCCCTTCTCAATTGTGCCACCCAGGACCCTTGTTTGGGTGTGCAGATGCCAATGCATTCCCCTTCCTGCACAAAATGTTTGCCCCAGGTGTGCTGCCTGCAATTTGCAGCTGGTTTCTACAGCTTGTAGGCTTTGTCTGCCCTTTCTATATTAAAGTAATTCCAAAGAAATTCCAAAGAGAGCGTGATGGACTTCATAAAATTTTTCCATTGCAGGAATGGTCATTAACTGTAAATTCAATAACTGCAGAATTAATTTTGCATGTAGATTGTACCAAGAATAACTGGTGTTACAGCATGTGCCTTTTTGAAGACATGAGATCATCAGTAGTCGTGTGTGGTGCAGTGGTCACTTCAAGTGACTAGAAAAGGTTGTTTTTAAAAAGACAGCACTTGAAGAAAACTTCAGTGTAGCTGACTCTGTGCTTTTTAGGTTGTTTAAAACTAACCCAGATAATGATTTCATCCTAGTTTTTCAGTGATGCCAAAGAAGCCATGGAATATTTGAAGACTTTGAAAGATACCATATACCGAAAGTACAGTTGTGATAGATCAAGCAGTCTTCATAGGCTGGAAGACCTTGTCCAGGAGTCTATGGTAAGATCTATGATAGGATCCTATTAACAGGAGTTACAGTGAAACAAGAAATGTGCAGGTTATCCTAATACATAAATTGTGTTAAGAAGATTCATTTAAAGTGAATTAAAAAATGTTTTTCCAGAACTTACAAATAAATGACAATTTTTCATAACTTTAAAATGCAGTTTTATTTATTTATATTTACAATACCAGTTGTGGGAAGACAGTGGCTTCAGAAAGATACTTGGTTTTTGTAAAATTTATTACTTTTGGGAAACACAGTAGAAGGCGTCAGGAAAAGAAAAGCTTAACAGGATGAAAGAGGCAATACTGTATTCTGGACATCTGTCATGACTTATTCTTTTCTTAACTGTTTCAGGAAGAAAAAGAACAACTCTTGCAGTATAAGAGCACAGTAGCAGGCCTTGTGGGGAGAGCAAAGGCAATAATTCAGCTGAAGCCAAGGAACCCTGACTGTGTACTCAAAACATCTATTCCAATTAAAGCCATCTGTGACTATAGACAAATTGAGGTTAGAAACTAAAATTTCCTCTAACCAATTACAGATATAAGAATTCAGCTGAAGTTTCATTAATTACCATGTTCCTGGAGAAAGCTGAGCTGTAAATTTCTTCCACCCTAGTAAACAAGAGCAAATCCTTGGGTTGGAACATTGGTTTTGTTGTTCTGTTGCCTATTTGTTGACACTATTTGCAGAATTGCTTTGTACAACTATTTTGTAATGCTTGCCTCATCAAATTATCCTGCTTTTCTTTTAATACTAGATAACTATTTACAAAGATGATGAGTGTGTATTAGCAAACAACTCCCATCGTGCTAAATGGAAAGTCATTAGCCCAAGTGGTAATGAGGCCATGGTTCCATCCGTGTGCTTTACAGTTCCTCCACCAAACAAAGAAGCAATAGATACAGCCAACAGGTAGGAATAAAATAAAACTATCTATTTTCTATTAATAGTCACTTATATGATGCTTGGATTAAAGGAATATCTCACTGGTTTTGGTGTTTGTTTTGTTGGTTTTTTTTTTTTCTTTTTCTGTTTTCATGTGTTACCCTGATCTGAAGTTGGAATTTTTTTGTTTCAGGATTGAACAGCAATTTCAAAATGTTCTGGCCCTTTGGCATGAGTCCCATGTAAACATGAAGAGTGTGGTGTCCTGGCATTACCTGACAAACGAAATTGAAGCTGTTCGAGCAGGCAATGTTGCCTCGGTAAGTGTTAATGGCTGGGAAGGGCTCTTCACCGTTTGCTGAGAAGTCATAGGATGCACTTCTCAAAAATGTATAATCAGTGATTTGCAGCTATCCTCATGTTACTTGTGAGAGTAGCTGGCAGCAGTGGCCCTGCTGGGTGTTGGTGTGGAGTGATCTGCCTTGCTCTGAGCAGTCTTTGTGCAGCTGCATTTGGGGAAGGAGCAGAGCAGTGGTGTCAGGAAAACTGCCAGCCAAGTCTCCTGTTGTCAGCAGAGACCTCCTGAAAGCAAGGAACAGTGACTAAATTCTGAATTTTGTTCTGCAATAGACTATCTTTCTGTATTTATGTTAAAGATACCTGGGGAGATTAACTGCATTAGGGTAAGGTTTATCTTCCTGAGAACTGCCATTATTTCCTCGTAACAACTGCAACCGCTGCAACTTCTTATTAACAATGCAACAACTGTGAAACAATATTTAGTCTTTCAAGGTGAACGCAGCTGAAAACTCATTCCTCATAATACATCTTTTCATTCTCATACATATCTGTAACTTGAAATGTCAAATAGCTAGTTAGGCCCAATTTGTCAGAAATGAAATAGTGATATAGATCAAATTATTATTGTTTGTGGCTAAAACTGTATGAGATCATGAACTGCTAAAATAATATTGTCAATATCCAAAATGACACCTTCCTGCCTAAGTTATCACTGTTACTGTTGGAAAGAGGAATCTGAGATAATTCTTGAAGTCTCCCTACTTGTCCCTCACTAGCTATTGTTTGTTGCTGCAAGGCTTTAGATGGAGAAGTGAAGTCTGATGTAGGGTTGGCTTCACAGCCCATTCCTTGCATTAAAGACTGAAAAGGATTTTATGTTGAGTATAAATTATCAGGTGTCAAGTGGACTCCAGCTTAGGAACAGTAAGCTTCCAGAACCTTGATTCTTTGTCTTTACCTACTTAGGAATTGATCAAAATTGCTTTTTGATAAAAAGTGCTGCATCATTGCTTACTGTGGTTTGGGTCTATAATGTGTTGCAGATAAAGACGATGCTGCCAGGTGAACATCAGCAGGTTCTGAGCAATTTACAGTCCCGCTTTGATGATTTTGTAGAAGACAGCCATGAGTCCAAAATCTTTACAAGCTCTGATACAGCACAGCTGGAAAGGGAAGTTAATGTTTGCAAGCAATACTATCAAGAGCTTCTCAAGTCTGCAGAAAGAGGTAAAACTTAGCTTAGAAGAGCAGAAAGATGCTCTCATGGGAGAGATTTTAGTTCTTGAGATCTCATTTATCTTGTTGATATTGTTGTTGCCTCTGTTCTTTTGAACAGAGTGATTTTAACAATGTGCAAAATTGTATTGTACAGAAGCTCTTAATTTTTTAAACTTTGTGTACATTAAGCTATGTGAAAATATTGTTGTGCTACATAATATACAGAATGCCACAAGAACTTTTTACACCTAAGAATTTATTATGTGCACTATAGCTCACTGCTTAGTCCTGCATTCCTTGTTTTTGAATGCTGGAAAAACAACTTGATTACTTTTTGAGTTCATAACAGAATTATAACTTATTTTACACTGTTAAGGCAGGGAAAGTGTCCTAGGTATTTTCCTAGATCCACAGGATGCCTGTAGTTACTGATCTCTTAACTCTAATTTTTAATTAGAGTGAGAACAGAAAGCTTAAAATACCTTTTCTGATTTACTGTTGAGTAGTTGATGACTTAAAGAAATTCAGTAGTGCAAAGCTGATTACTTCATTAGCATAGCTCACTACACTTCAGATGCCTTGTGCATCTGAAAGAGCAGATATAATGTACCTGATACCACTGATTGAAAGAATCAGTCATTGAGCTTAGCAGTGTCTGCACAGGGGTAAGTGCCTGTGCCTGGGTTGAATGTCACAGACAGCAATTTTTCATGTGTGAGGAGATGATGTAATAAAAACCAAAGTTAAGAGTTACTTAAATTTTCCTTAGAACCAAAATTTCAGTGGAAACTGATGGCATTTGGGCCAGTCATGAAAAGACCTGTAGAATGATGACTTTCTAAAGTGTGAGAAGATATGGTGAAAATTACATGATGACTTTGCTTTCTAACATGTGCCTTATTTCTTTCAACAGAGGAGCAGGAAGAATCTATTTACAATCTGTATGTCTCTGAAGTCAGAAATATCAGACTACGACTGGAGAGCTGCGAGGAGCGGTTAATACGGCAGATCCGAACACCAATGGAGAGGGATGATGTACACGAAAATGTGCTTAGGATTTCAGAGCAAGAGGTGAGCCTTTGAGAAAGGCTGCTTTACCTAGGAAAAGGGTTTTATTGAAGAAACAAATATTTGCAGATGTTTGACTGTAAGGCAGGAAGGTTTGTGGTGTACCTTGAAAAGAGGAGTCAGATATGAAGCTTGTGTTTGTGAGAAAAAAGTTGCTGATCAGTGGCAACTCTGTTAGTTTCCCTATTACACGTTTCTCTTTAATTCTTTTGACCCATGTCCATATCAAACAAGCAAAGGAGAGCAGACCTGTACTCACAGTGATATGCAGAGTATATGTCAGGTTGATGAAAGCACTATCAATCACCTTTCATTTTGCAGAAACTGAAGAAAGAACTGGATCGACTAAAGGATGACTTGGGAGTCATCACAGAGAAATGTGAAGAGTTTTTCAGTCAAGCAGCTGGTTCTCCTTCAGTCCCTACTCTGCGCTCTGAGCTCAATGTTGTTATTCAAAACATGAACCAAGTTTACTCCATGTCTTCCATTTTCATAGATAAGTATGTACTAGGCTATCTTCTGTAACACCTTTTAGTTTACAGTTTTCTCTTAATTTAAAACTATTAGTATGAATAATGCTGATCAATGAAAAGGGAGTTAACATTTGAACATTGTATAAAGGAATAGCCTGTGACGTGAAAAGGCTGAAAAACACGAGTGTATTGAGTGTTGTTTCTGGTGTCCAGTTAACAGGAGATTACTGTTTTTCAGATTAAAAACTATAAATTTGGTGCTGACGAACACCCAAACAGCAGAATCATTAGTAAAACACTATGAAACGAAGTTGTGTGAAGAAGAGCCAGTAACAGCTGACAAAAATAATATTGAAAATCTGATGGGTACATTAAAGGTAAGAGCTGGCTGGTGCCTTTTCATAGGCAAATCAACAAATAAGAGAAAAATGATCTGTCTTGGAACACCTGATTTGGTTATCCTTCACTCTATAGTGTATCAAAAGTCGGCTTGTGTATTTGGTTTAAGGCTGAGTTAGGACTGACATCTCAGAGAAAATGACAGCTTTAGAGCATTAGGATTTGGCTAGTTTGAAAGCATGCTCCTGCTGTTGTAAAATGCCTTGAAGTATCTGAACTTCCAAATGTGGCACTTATGAATGCTGCAGTAAGATTTGTTTTTCTCTGCAGAAGGTAGCATATACTTAAGTGAACAAAAACATATATTTATGTTATATCAATTTGACCACAATAACATTGTTGCTACTGCTTTGGTGTACTAATCAGGGTTTCCAAGGAAGTTTGGCAGATATCTTTGAGAAATGGAAAGGTTGAACTTCAGCACTTTTTGTTTGCTTGGAATTTGAATTTTGTTTGAATATCTCATTTTGATATTGCAAATTGTGATTAATGCTTTCTTTTGAGATGGAATGATTGGCATCTGCCTAATAATTTTTTTTAAAGCTGTAGTTTATAAGGTGAGTGTGTTGATTTGATGTGTGTTTTGATCTATGTGTTGTGGGGATTGCTGCTACTTAGAATTCTTTTGTGATTTTTTGCTTCTGGTGCCACTTGAGTATTTGAGCAAGCAGAAGTAAAATATTAATTGAAACATTTTTCATTTATTCATTTATACATTTTGCCCATGTAGAATACTAATTTATAAAATAATGTCATAATTTATGAGTTACTTACAACTTTTCATTTGTCACCTACTAGCAATGGAGATCTGAAGTAGATGAGAAAAGACAAACGTTCCATGCCTTGGAAGATGAACTGCAGAAGGCAAAGATGATCAGTGATCAGATGTTTAAAATGCACAAGGAACGTGATCTTGACTTTGACTGGCATAAAGAAAAAGTTGATCAGTTGGCTGAGAGGTGGCAAAATGTTCATTCTCAAATTGAAAATAGGTTTGTATGACGTTTTATTATAATCTGTTCATGTTTTATACTTTTTTTTTTTATTTCAGAGGAAAAGCAATCAGAAATGAATGTTGAAACAGGTCTGAATAGTTTCCTGAACTGTTTTTGGAATGTGCTGAGATGAAGACCTTTATTGTACTGTTGACAACATTGCCTTACTTTTCCACAGGAAATGTCTGTGACTATTAAGTTCCAAAAGATGAACAAGATACAGAAACTGTATTTACTTAGAACTTACTGATGCACAGTAGAGATAACTTGTCTTTTTTCTTTCAAAAAAACCCAAACCTACAGAAATGGCTGGCAGTCCTATGGAAATACCATCTGTTTCTCCACATAATTGGTTCTGATGGGCTAAACCAATGAGCTGATTCATCAGTTATGATTGGATTCATGTTAATTTACTTTTAATTACCCAAGTCCTAAATCTGGAAGTTCTTAGCTTCTTTGGACTTCTGTGATAATTTTGGTGCAATAAATTTTTGGTGAAGTGCCTTAAAAAAAAAAAAATCCAGCAGAGACAGTGCTCTAAATTCAGCCCTTTACTTGTCAACTTGTCAAGTTGATATTGAAAAATATTACTGAAGTGCACATGCCTACACAGATGTGCAGATACAGCAGAACACACCTACCTGTATTTGTGAAGGAGATGTGCATAAATGGCGTTCCTGGAAAAGCTTTTTCCTTCAGTCTCTACAGTTCCCTTTTCTGTATGTAAAGGAAGCAGAACTGTAGAGACTGAAGGAAAAAGTATGGGCAAGTTGAGGAATTCTGTACTGTACAGTCTGAATTTATTTTCTTTGAAATGTACTTTAGTTTGTCATTATAGATAACCTGAACAAGAGCATTGAATATATTGCTGTTGATGTAAAAGTTCACACAACAGCCTGTCACATTTTTGTCCTCCTTTTTTAAGGGATGAATATTGCAATATTGAAGCCATTCACTTGTAATTATGTAGTTTAATTGTGTCTGTTTAACATTGCTGGAAGTTAGAGGGAAGATGGGCAGAAGGTGACTCATTTAAAGCTGACTGCAGAATGGCTAGCTTAAGGTCCACCTTAGACTTTTCATCAGGTGTTAGTGTGACATAATTTAAATGATTGAATAGTAGTTTTATGAGGTACTGAAGTGTCCTTATTTCTTCAGAGGGTGAGCATGAAACACATGCACTCCTCCTGAGACTGTATCCTGAACAGAATATGCTGAAAAATGTTTGTTAAGACATGGTGGCTTCTTTTGTAAATAAGACAGATTGTGGTAACTGCAGCATGGAGCTGTAAACAAGCTGCTTTCTGCAAATGTTACCTCTGCTTCTTTCTACCAGCTTGACACTGATGGTCATTATACAAAAAGTATGTACAAATATTTACTGCAGTTATCATGATCCTTTCTCTTTTTCATGGTTATTAGCTTTAAAACCTGCCCAAGTATGAAACCTGAGCAATAGAATTGCCTCTGCTTGCTCTTTTTTAGTCTCCTTTTGGCATCTTGAGAACAACACTAGAGCAATTCAAAGGACTCATTCTGAGTCAAACAGGGAAAAGTTGTTTAATAAGTATGTTTATCTTACAGTGTTGAGTGGCCATATTAACTTGATCTTTTAAGTAGAATCATAGAATATCCTGAGTTCAAAGGGACCCACAAGGATCATCAAGTCTGGCTCCTGGCTCTGCACAGAGCAACCACCAAAATCACACCATGATAACAAGTAACAGTATAAGGATCACAAAAGAAAAACTGCCAGTATTTTCCTCAGTGTGGAAATGACTTTGAAGACACAGAGCTCTCTTTTCAGGTCAAAAATGTGATTTAAAATTTAATGCACTGATTCAATTACTTTTGCACATTAGCATATTTACAGGCTTTAGTTTTAGTGTGACTCCTGTTGTTTTGTGTGAGACACAGGAAGAACGGTGAGCAGTTGAACACACTAATGAGGGATAACCCACAACAGGGATATATACAGTTTCTTCTGTAGTAGGCTCTCTCCTGGGTGTCCTTTATGACAAATTAAAAGGCTTCATCAAGCTGTGAACCTTGGTTTGAGAACTGAATTTTCTGTTTAGTGTTATTTTAGTATGTTTATACTGTGAGGTGTAACAGAGCTAAGGCATTTGAAGCCTTTAAAGCTGTATTTGCCTCAGTGTTGTATTTTTTGTCTTTCATAGCCATCTTCTCCCCTTTGCTTTGTCTTCTAAAATCAAATCAGGTTGCGTGACTTAGAAGGTATTAATAAATCTCTGAAGTATTATAAAGATGCTTACAATTCTTTGGACACTTGGATTCAACAAGTGGAAGATACTCAGCGAAAGATTCAAGAAATACATCCTGAAAATAGCAAAGCCTTGGCTAAACAATTGAACCAACATAAGGTATGAAAGGAATGTCATTGTGGGAAAGTCCTGCTGTAAGCACTGACCAAAGAATTACATTATCAATTATGTCAGTCTTGTTTATTAATATGAGGTGCTTATATCCATCGGCTCTTACTGTAAAAGTCCAAAAAATCACCAGATTTTATGACTTTATGTTTATAATGCAACCTTGAATATATCGCTCACTGACTATTGTCATTTTGTAGACCGGATTTTTTGATCCTCAAGTGTGCAATAACATCAAAACCTTAATTCTGGACTCTTCTTATCATATAATTTTGTATTCAGTGCTGCTTTTTTTATTTATGAATGTAAAAATATTTTCATGGAAGCAGAGATAAACTCAACAGCTGTCTCCTGCAAGACGGAAATGCAGTTTAAATAGGAGACAGAATAATAAATTATATGCATGCAATGGTATATTCCTGATTTTGTTTTAAGTTCACTCACCAGCTATTAAACTTCTTCTGTACTGTAAGCCTGATAAAGCTGGGGCCGTGGGTTTGAGCATAATGACTTGTACATACGTGGATAGGAGCATATTAGATGTTAGATAAAGTAGGTGTTAGAGAAACATCTATTTATGTTATATGATATTAGATAAAGTAGAAATGTTAATTACAGTAGTAGTAAAAATAACTTTTTAAGATAAAAATGTAGATTCATATTTTACAGATGCTGGTTTCTGAGATTGAAATGAAACAGAGCAAAATAGATGAATGCCAGAAGTATTCAGAACAATACTCAGCTGCTGTGAAGGTAACACATAACATTACACTTACAATGCTATTTTTTTTAGTATCAGCATCATGAGTAATGCAAATGATTTTGTGCATTTTCTCTTTTACAGGACTATGAGTTGCAGACCATGACCTACAGAGCTATGGTTGACTCCCAACAAAAATCTCCAGTGAAGCGCCGGAGAATGCAAAGCTCATCAGACTTCATTGTTCAAGAGGTAAATGGGTTTCTTATGACAGGAAAATGTGAGTCTTTGCTTAAAACAGACTAAACATAAGAATAGAATTTTGAATTTTTATTATTAATGATGAAATAGGGTAAAAAAACAAAAAAAAAGATTGTTTTTTTTCTCTACATGATATAATACATATGCTCTTGTGCATTATTCTGCATTTTGGTAACGAGACAGTACAGTGCAATTCCTTAACAAAAGTTGCCCAAATTATAAAAAGCTGTATGAGAATTGTACTTCAGTAAAACTGTTTAGAACTACCTCTGGGCTGGATCTTGGTCACAGTAAACAGGGAGCTCATCTTGACCATGGTAAAACTTACCATATGTGGACACTTTGATAGATTCTAAGGCAAATAAGCCTTCTTTGGGTGCGAAAGATAAATCTGTCTCCCTGATAAGTGTTAGAGAGAGGAATAGTGACCAGCATGGCTTGCCCCTCTTAAAACCTGTTTTTATAGGGGGAAGAATCAAGTGGCTGTGAAGTCAAAACAGTGAATTCTGTTTCTTCTCCTTATGGATCTCCTCATAGATCCTTAGGATATATTTGTTCAAGTGCATCTTCTTGATGGCATTGAACTTTAGAATCAAAAGTAGAACTCTGGATTTCACAATCAGGATTTTGAAATCAAAATTGGGATAGGTTCTAGAGTACTGTTTATCACTTCTTTCAAGCTTAATGGGAGTGTTTACCTCTATGACACCCACCCCCCTCTTTGTTTCTGTACAGTTCATGGATTTACGGACTCGGTACACTGCCTTAGTGACCCTGATGACCCAGTACATTAAGTTTGCAGGTGATTCTTTGAAAAGACTGGAAGAGGAAGAGGTAGGTCATTCTCTGGCAGTCAACCAAGCAAAAAGAACATCTAGGCAAACAAAGAGCAGTATGCCTGTTGAAGTTACTCACAAAGTTACCAGGAGAGGTGGAAAACTAAAATTCCTTGTGTAGTGCACAATTTACAGGAATGTAGCAGTTTTAACGCTGTTATCATTCAGATAACCAAAATCCTGTACAATCCACACATAGTTCTTCCAGCTAGAAAGATCATAGAATTCATTCAAGTCTGATGGAGACGTAGTTTAAATTTAAATGCTAGTACTAATACTTTAAATTTTAATACCCTAGGACTTGATCTTTTGGATAAACACAGACATTAAGATGAAGACAAACTCAGCATGTATATCCTCTGTAGGTCCTTTAATATTCCATAGTATGCATTATGCATTCTGGTCCACTTAGCAACATGCAAGGACATTTTTTTGACAGGGAGATGAAATGCCTTCTTTTAATTAACTTCTGAGGTTAATTTGACCTATTCAGTTATTTTTTTTCCTTCTGCCTTTCTCCTGTATTGATTCCTTGGGGCCAAACAGCATTTTATTTGTGCTTAGAGTTGGATCTTACTAATAAGAGTGGGTTATTGAGGTTAGGCAGACAGATTATTCAAAATATGTGCTTGCTGCGGAGCAAACCTTCCAAATAATTGAGAAAAAAAAACCTTCTCATTTTTTCACTTTATTTTGAAAACTGTCTCTCAGAAAGAGATTATGTAGTCATTCTTTAAGGATTACATTGTTTTAGTAGAAACTATATAAATAAGATAAAGTTGGAGAACAGTATCATATGGGTATAAATTTTAATGTTATTTTTACAGAAAAAAAGTTCTTAAATGAATGTTTTATAATTCTCATGCTGATTTTGTCTTTATTGGCTTTTCTTGCTGTTGAATACCTCTGAACCAACACTAACAGCATGTATCTTTGTGCATCATCAAATGGTGGAGCAAACTGATGGAAATACATGATGTTTGTTGATAAGTGGCCATTATAACTGAGGATTTAGTATGACTAATAATGCTAATTGCATCAAGGATAAAAAGTCAATCAAAGAACAAGGATTAAGAAATCTGTGAATGTTGATAGATGGTAGCTTCTTTGAAGATAACTTAGGCAGGTTTCCAGTATCAAAATAATATGATGGGTTTTTTCTTTGTAATCAGGGTAACAAATCAGAAAGAGAATAATCTTTTTCAAAAGAGGAATGAGGTTTTTTTTTCTTCTGGGAAGAAGAAAAATTTTTCACACACCTCTGAAGTCTGTGATTGTTCCAAGATTTTCTTTTATGCCAGTCTTTCTTCCTAGCTCTCAGTAATGGTATTAAGATAGAAGACAATAAGGAAAAAAAAATAAGATGCTTTCTATCATATCTCAGTTTAATCCATGTGCTGTCATGCTTAGAGTTTACCAGAAGAGAATGAACTCCAGCAACCTGTGAAGTCAGCTGAAGTCTTTCAACATTTGGGATGTAATGAAGCTCTTGAATTGAGAAAGGAAAACAAACCTAATGAAAGCATGATGGATGTGGAGTATTTGCAAAAAGAGAACTCTTCCAGTAAACCTGAATACACAGAAAATAAATTGGAAATGAACAGAAGAAAATTACATGTAGACAAATATGATAAAATCAAAACTGATAGAACATTAAAGCAACTTCTAAATTTCAGTGGTCAAGAAAGTAGCATTAGTGGCAACAGAGACAGTAAGCTACATACAGAGAAGGAGAGTTTAATGGTTTCTGGTGATCAAAGTGAAGAGGAAAAAAATGTCAGAAAAGATTGTTTTGTTTCAACTGAGATCTGTATGAGTGTGAACAATGATCCTGGTGAAATATTAAATGAGCAAATTGCTAATGGAGAGAGACAGAAAATGGAGGGAATATTAAAGAAGTTGCCTGAAGTGGAAATGATACACAAAACCACAAGAAAACAAAATTCAAGAAAGGCAGGGAGTTCTATTTCAACAAAGAAAGAATGTGAGATGCATTCAGAAACTAATTTTGAGCTAACAACAAGGAAAGCTGAAGTTACTCCAAAAACTGGAAAGCATGCCCTGGGTATCAGCCCTTACAAACAACAACATTTTTCACAAAGAACTCATTTTGAATGTCAGTGTAAAGAGCATTGCTTTACAGAAAACAATAGCCATAATATGTTAAAATCTGAAGACAAAGAGTTTCAAGTGTGTGGTGAAAAAGGTGATTCTCTTTCACGTGCAAGGGATGCAAAATCTTTAAAGAAAGTTGCATCCTCTTTCAGAGATCTGGCAGTGCACAATGGAAGTGCAAAAACAAAGTTAAATTTGCAATCTGTGAGCAATGCAGGTGTTTATTGTCATGTTGAAAAGGATACTGACAAACTGCGGAGAGCATCTCTGGATGAAAGTTACTTCCTAGCAGAAAATGAAATCCTAGAAAAATCAAATTTAAATCTGAATGAAGCCAAGAATATCGTGCAAGAAATTTTGGATGTTTCTTCAGGAAATATTTCAGAGAGTCTCTATGCTGCAAAAGTCTCTGAATCTTACCCATTAGATTTTCAAGTGTCACCAGTGCAGAATGATCCAAATTTAGGTGCCGAATTGTTAGGAAATGCTGGTGACTTAAATGCAAATTTAGGTATCTCAGAATTTTTTTCTGGAGGAAAGGATTCTTTCCCATTATCAGAACATGGACAAAAGAAAAACCTTTTGAGTCACAATGAGAAAGTAAGCATGAACAAAATACCACAGGGTAACATTTATGTTTTGGACAACATAAATATAAATAGGAAGAAGCAGAGTGAAGAAGACAGGCTAGAACAGGGTCAGAAATGTAAAGATTTATTGCCAGTTGCAGGAATGGACAGTAGAGATGAACGGCATAGCACAAAAGTACCTAGAAAAACCACTGAACTCCAGAAAACATTTTGGGAAAAAGTAGGCATAAAAGCCTCATTTGAAAAAAAAGGAAACAAAGATAATGAAGAGAAAAGGAGGACAACTATTATTAAGGTACCAGAGTTTTTATGCAATGCAAATGAAACAGTTAATCTAAGAATGATTCTAAATCATTCCAAATCAACATTTAGATCTCAAAATATGTCAAGGTCAAGTGATTTAAGGTTGATTGAACATGATTTAAACAATGAATATGCTAATTATGCATCAATTACTGTGCACTTTGAGATGCTTAAATTTTTGTAGTTCTTAGAAATTAATTTTAATGTTTATTTTATGTCAATATTTGCCATCCTTTTCTCCACCCAGCTGATGCTCAGCATGTTGATTAGAAAAGTGAAATCGAAGAAGATATAGTTTGTGACTGTATCTATATTTTTAGGTCTTCTTTTTCAAGCTTAATACATTAGATTTTGTGTCTATGGGAGCATAAGAGATCTGATAACAAATCAGTTTCAATGTTCTGTTTCTATTGGGGGCTGTTAAAAATTATAATACAGGGAAATATGGAGATGAACGGAAGAAGCTGCCTTTGCATTAGCCTTTTAGGAAATGGCTCAGATATCATATGAATAATCAAGTAAACCTGGTAAATTTTAACTAACTCAGCATTTTGGTTGTTTGAAAATGTTGCTGTCATTACCCTTTGTGTCATGTTTGTATGATCATAAGGATATAGGTGGGTTCTTACTTCATGTTAGCTCACATTTGGTAACTTAGCACCATGACAATGCCAATGAAGACAAAGTATATATAGATTCAACCATATTATTACTGGTGATTACACATCTTGCTTATATGGATCTGCCAATATATGGAGACTACTAGCCAACTGGTTTTCATTAGGATTGTACTAATTGCCACGTTTACACTTCTGTGTTAACACTGCAGAGCAGCTGTGCTCTTACCAGTCCCCCAGCTGAGCCAGTGGAGGCATTGGAACTGGGGAGCACACTGTGGAGCACAGATACTTCTCTTTCTGGAGCTGCTGAATCCTGGCTCTAACTCTAGATACTGTTTCTTTTCTTGGTGGGGATTTCCAAACTTTTCTGGTGTAATTTGTGCTTGCAAGCTTAAATCCTTCTTCCAGTTCCTGAGGAACTCATTGAGAAATGGTAGGCCACTTTCCCCTTGGGATTTCTTGCACCCTGTGTTTGGCTCACTGTTTGCTCCACCTGTTTGTTTGGAGAGGAAGCCTCTGCGAGCTGTTTGGTTCTGCTTTCTGCTAAGAGGCATCTGACTGAAGTGAGAGGCTTCAGGACTTCTTCGCTTTGTGGATGTCTTTGTCAAAGGTTTCATATTTGGCTAATGGTAACTTCCTGAAGCCTTTGAGAGAAGGTCATGGTGGTGGGAACTGCTCATCCTGCTTTCTGGACATACCATATGTATATATAAGTAAGTATTTTCCCTTCCACTTTTCTAAGAGCCTAGTATGTTTCATATGCCATATTACAGAAAGTGCATTCCAACTTATCTTATTCTTTTGCAGATTTTAAAGAATAAGGAAGTGTCCGCACGTCAGGCATATTCAGATCTAATGGCACAGCAAAATAGCACAGTTGATGAGAATAAAAAACTCCTGGGAAAGGTTAAAACACTTGAGGAGATGCTGGAGAATATGAAGAAACAAAAATTCCAAGTGGAACAGGAGCTCCCTAAAGTGAGAGAAGCTGCAGAAAAAGAGTGGAAGAAGCAGCAAAAGGACATGGAGGAGATAAGTCTTCAGAAGAGCAAGGCTGAGCAAGAGGCCAAGCAGTGTCGTAGAGCTCTAGAAAGCATGGAGAAAGAGAAAGCAGATGCAGAGAAGGAGTTGGAGTGTGTAAGGCAGTTCATTTTGCAGGCAGAGACTCAAAGGAGTATACTGGAAGAAAACCTCCGTGCTTTTCGAAATCAAATAGAAGAAAGCACCTTTACCAGAAGAAACCTTGAAGAGCTTCTAAGAAGAAAAGATACGAATCTTCAAGATTTAGAGAAACAAAAAAAAACCCTGATGCAGGAACTGAAAAAGAAAACAGACGGAGAAGAAAAACTGATGAAGCTCATCAAGCAAATGGAGCAAGATCTTGAATTTAAAGGGAACCTATCAGAAATAAAGCTGCAAGAAAGAGAGAGAACTGAAGCCAGAAGGAAGGTTGTTGAAGGCACATACTCTGTAACTAGAGAAACCTCCCTGCCAATTTTCACAGCTGGGCAAGGCAGCCAGTGTAGGATTGATTCTGAAATTATGAGTTTCCAGAAGAAACTAGAAGCCAAAAAAGTAGAAGAGCTGAAACAAAAGATAGATGAGTTGACCCTTGCTAACAAAAAAGCTGATAAAACTATTAAAGACCTGAAATATGAACTGAATGAAATTGAGCTTCAAAAGTCATCAACAGAAGAAAAGTCTCGTTTATTAAAAGAAAAACTAGATAAAGTCAACAGTGAACTGAAATGTCTAAAAATTAAGTTGGAGGAAAAAGACCAAGTAGAGCAGGGATATTTGCAACAGTTGAAAGAACTGGACAGGCAGCTACAGAGAACCACGGGTAAAGCTGAAGAGGTGATGCAAGAAGCTATGGATCTTAAGAAAATTAAGATGAACTATCAGGAGGAGCTGAAATCTGTTCAGCAAGAAAAGACACAACTAAAAAGAGAAGTAGAGGAATTAACCAGATCACTGACAAAAACTGAAATCACTATCAAACATTTAAATTCACAAATCAGTTCTCTTCAAAAAGAGAAGGTGGCAGCTGAACAGAGAACACAGTCTTGCAAAGGAGAAGCAAATAATCTTCAAGACCAATATAAGAAAATTAAAGAACAGTTGCTTCAAAAAACAAAAGTAGAGAAAGAAAACCATCATGAAATTCAGATGCTGAAGAATGAACTAACCAAGAGCAATCACATGTCAGAAACATTGAAACAACAGATAGAGGACCTTAATAAATGGAATACTGAAACAAAACTACTGATGAAGCAAATTCAATCTGAATCAGAGAAGATGGCTTTGGAAAAACAAAATATTCAGAGGAAAAATGATGCGTTAAAAGCCCTAGCAGATGGTTTCAAAGAACAGTTGCGTTCAACAAATGAACAATTGCACAAGCAAACTATAATTGAGCAAGAATTCATATGCAAAATCAAAAGCCTAGAAGTTGATCTAGCAAAAACAAAAGATTTAGCTAGTGAATATAAACAAAAATGTGATAAACAGAATGCTTCCAGCCTTACCATTGACCGGGAGGTTAAAAATTTAAATGCTCAAATGAATGCTCTAACTATGGAAAAGAGAATGAGTGAGCAGAAGATAGAGCTACAACAAGCTCATATACAAGACCTAAGTAGTAAATTAAAAAAAATGCAGGATGAACTCCATCAGAAGACTCTGGATGAACAGATGGCACGCAAGAAAATGATTCTGTTTCAGGAAGAATCCATTAAGTTTAAACACTCTGCAGAGGAATTTAGGAAAAAAGTTGAAAAATTACTGGAATCCCATAGCATCACAGAAAAGGACATTTCTGGCATAAAACTAGAATGTGTTGCTCTTCAGCAAGAAAAGCATATGGCTGAGGAAAACATCATGTTGTACAAGAGGCAAATGGAAGATCTGCAAGAAAGGCTTAAAAAGTGTCATGAACAACTACAGCAAGGGAAGCAGGCTGAAATGGACTATCACCAGAAATGCAGGAAACTTGAGGAAGAATTGGAAGTGCAGAAGCGCACAGTTGAGAGCTTGAAACAGAAGTTGGATCTGCAGGTCAGGGAGAGTGAACATAGGTTTCTTTTATTTCAGAATGAAGTTCAGCAAAATAATAAGCTCCAAGATTCTGGATTTAAATTGAACTATGACAGGAGAGGGAATGATTTCAATTACCTGAGTGAGACTGAAGCTAAAGAGTTTGAACAGCTTCCTCCACATACAAAACCAAGCTCACCATTATTAAGGCAGAAACAGGAGAGATCAGGCTTTAAATCTGATCAAATAGAAGAAAATACATTGTATGTGAGTGCTGATGATACAATACCGAGAGAGGTGCAGTTTCAGATGTCAAGCATAAACCAATCATTAGAAGATTCAAGTTCACAGTCTTTTACGGAGTTTGTTTCGCAGATGAGTACGCAGTTTCAGATAACTTTTGATAAAGCAAGCCAAATCTCTGGAACGTCTGAAAGGGACACATTGAGAAACAGGAACCTACACAGTTCCAGACAAACTATTAGACACGGAGAAGACACAAAATGTGAATTAGGAGTGGTAAAACTACATCCCATGGAGGTACACACTACATTTTGTGAGGGTTTGCCTTCCTAATGCTGCTTTTTACTAGTTGTACTTTATTACTATTCTGTTTAATATTTCTTATGTTCCTGCCTTGGTGAAGGGAACTCCTTCTGTCTTACATAACACAAAAACCTTTATTTTATACCTTACTACCAGGTTTGTTAATATGTAAGAAAGATTATTTTAAAAGTTTGTATTGCAAACAGGAATTCACACTGTTGTGTCATTGTTGGTCAAAGTAAGCTTTGATTAACACCAGTACGCTCATATAGTGACAAACAACAGTTATTGATGCTTAGTCTAGTCATATTTCTGTTCTTGAAGAAATATTTGAAATGGCAAATGCACTTCAAAACTCAAGCTCTCTCTATCTCTCTGCTCTCCAATTCTGGTAGCAGTTCTTTCTGACTTGCATTCAAGTTCTTTCTTTGATTTCTCCGGTGGTGGATTTAGGAGTGAATTATGTACAGCATAGTTTGCAGTTGTATTTCTCACTGTGTCAAAAACTTCCTGTTTACAGATAGTGAAGAACAAGCACTATGACATGCATGTTGAAGTCACAACATTAAACCAAGAAAATGGCAAGACTTTTGGTAATGAAGAGAGAATGTTTCAGGGATACAAAACTTCCGAAGGGTTTAGGAAAGAAGACTTTGCAAAGATGAGCTCTTTCTTAGGAGAAGAGGTTTTGAGAAGTGTTGATGATTCTACTCAGATGGAATATTTTACAGAGGAATATGACACTATTAAATTTCAAGGTCTCCGGCATGATGTATCTGCAAGACAGTTGATCGAAGTTAAACTTTTAGACAGACTCACAGTTGAGCAGCTCATTTCAGGGCAGAAAACTATCGATGAGGTTCAGAAAAGTCTTGAAAAATTTTTAACTAAACCTACAGCTATAGCGGGGCTGTACCTTGAATCCAGCAAAGAGATACTCTCTTTTGCTTTGGCAGCAAAGAGAAGAATCATAGGAAAAGCACTGGCATTAGCATTTTTAGAGGCACAGGCCGCTACTGGTTTCATTATTGATCCCACAACAGGTCAGAAATTCTCTGTTGATGATTCGGTTGTTAGAGGGCTTGCAGATAGTGAATTGAAGAGTAGACTGCTTGAGGCAGAGAAAGCTGTTTTGGGTTATTGCTGCTCTGGGAAAGTGCTGTCTGTGTTTCAGGCTGTGGAAGCTCAACTTTTAGAAAGACAAAAAGGTAAAAATATCCTTGAGGCTCAAATTGCAAGTGGAGGGGTTATTGATCCTATAAGAAGTGTTCGTGTACCTCCAGAAACCGCTGTGCAGCTTGGCTTGCTTAATAACACAATTTTAAAATTTTTGCATGAACCTTCTAGTAATGCAAAATGTTTCCACAATCCAAATAACAGGAAAGCTATGTACTACTGTGATTTGCTGAAAATGTGTTTGTTCAGTGTAAGCAGTAAATGCTTTCTGCTTCCAGTTGGTGAAAGGAAAATAAGCAGCCCATCAGCGGAGAAAAGTCATAAAATTTCTGTAGTAGATGTCAACACAGGAGCTGAAATGACTTCATATGAGGCTTATGAAAAAAATTGTATTGATAAAGCTACATATCTTGACCTTTCGAAACAGGAATTTAATTGGGAGGAGTCTACGTGCTTTGACTCTGATGGCAATTCTTTTCTTTTGCTTACTGATCTTAAAACGGGTGTACAGTTTAATATTGAGGAGACCTTAAATCAGGGTAGAATTGACAGAGCATTAGTCAATAAATATAAGGAGGGCTTAATCACAGTTAATGAGTTTGGTGATATTTTAGTTAGCAGTTCACAGCCAAATAAAGATTTGAACAGTCCTATTGCAGGGTTCTGGCTTTCTGAAACCAATGAAAGAATTCCAGTCTTGAAAGCCTCACGCAGGAATTTGGTCGATAGAGTTACTGCTCTGCGATGTCTTGAAGCTCAGGTTAGTACAGGAGGAATAATTGATCCATTCACTGGGAAAAAGTACAGCGTTTCAGAAGCTTTGCAAAGGGAGTTAGTTGATGATGGTTGTGCCAAGCAAATCCAGCAGTGTGAGCTGATCTTTACTGGGATCATTCATCCTGTGAGGAACACTGTTATGTCAGCTGTTGAAGCTGTGCATTTCAGTGCCATAGACAAAGAAGTGGGCATGCGTTGCCTGGAGTATCAGTACTTGACTGGTGGCTTGATAGATCCCAAGTCTCATTCCAGGTTAACAATGGAAGATGCAATTAAGAATGGTGTTATTGATGCTATCACAGCTACAAAGATGAAGGATGAAAAATTGCATGTTAAATTTTTAACATGCCCCAAAACGAAGAAGAAGATAACCTACAAAGAGGCTTTAGACAGAGCTGTTTTTGATTGCCACACTGGGCTGCGCTTGTTAGAAGCAGCTCAGCCCATGAAAACAGGAATTTCCAGTCTTTACTATAATTCATAGTGGACAGAAGATATTAGTGCTCTTTTTGAGCCCAGCTTTAAAACCTGTTAAATTTAAGGAAAATATCTGTGATGGCCTTTATGGAAAATCCTAAATGGTGTTTTCTAGCATAATAATGAGTTGTTGTAAAACTATTGTTGCAAGCAACTAATTAGTATAAACCACTGAAACTGGAATTAGATATTACTTATTGCAAAACTGAAATTTATAAATAGGCAGATTCATATTTTCAAAATGCAATCTATGTGTTCAATCTTTACCTGAAGACCTTGTCTGGCATTGCAGTGAAATGAGAAATTATACCGAGTTTGGTGGAGCTCACATTAGTGCAAAGTGGGTAGATTTAGGTGATACAAGAATTATATTCTTACATTAAAGATTGAAAGAGATTGCCCATTTTGTGAATGAACACAGTATAGTATTTCATATGACCTGTTACTTAATTTTACAAATCAGTTTGCAAATACCGTTTGTTTTACAGGAGTGGTAATAAGGATTAAACCTGCAGTGCAGTAAATACACATGCATAAATACTTTTTATCACACTGGTATTTCATTGACTTTACTGGGCTGCTGGCACCAAAAAATTGTATGTCTTGAGTTTTTCTTTTGCTCCAGGTAATTTTTTAAAAATTGTTGTCATGCTCTAATAGGCAAATGAATTATAATTACACATCAAATTAAAAAAAAAACCAAAACCCTGAAATACAATGTTTTCATTTTTACTTGTGATACACGTGAGGGCTTAAGTGTATTTTCTCAGTATTGATACATGTCCACCTAACAGATTGTACTTACATTTTCCTGTGCAGAAAAAGATTAAATGTCTCAGTATTTTACTTTTATTTTTTTTGTTTCTGTATAAATAAAAGCAATGTATTCTTCCTAATTGTGATTTAATAATCCATGTGCATAGTTTGCAAAATACTGTTATCCTATGCTGGCTGTATATAGCCATACTTGAGGGTAATGCAAAGGCAGCAATTCAAAGGTGTGCAAATGTTTTTTAGATTTTATCTGCTGAGTAATGGCTGGGAAGCTATGCTTTTTCTTGCTATCAATCATTTTATAATGATGTGTGTATGAATAAGCACCTTTATCATAATTACAAATTGCTTAAGGTATTATTTTGTTAATGTTTATAATTTTGTGGCATTTTTGTTCCTATGTCAAAGTGTCATGGTAATGCATGTGGTGGCAAATAAAAAGAAATCATGTTATGTTTATGTGATAATAATGGCATTGCGGTAGAATTTTGTTTCTATGGATGTTAATGTTACATATTTCAACAATTTACATGTACATTTTTTTTACAATTCATGGCACTCATCAGAAATCAATGGAAGAGGAAAAGAAGGAACATGTTGAGAAAGCTGGGGATTTACTGAAATGGGTGTCAAACCTCAGCAAGACACTCAGCAAAGAAGAAGGAGAAAAGGCTGAAAAGACAGATTTACCTAAGCAGCAGGTACACAAATGTCTTTTGATAAAACACCACTTCCTCTTTTTAGGTTTTTGCATGAATTAAAATGCCAGAATAATTTTTCCCCCTCACAAGTTGCCATACACATTTTCCTCAAGACATAATTTCACATTTGGTTGTGAGTAGAGGGTTGGGTAAATGAACATCAATGTTTAGGGACACAAACACGTTACTCAGGAAGAAGCTCCCACTGCTTTTTACAGACCTAGCGTGTGACATATTCTGACACTGCAAAATATCAGTTTAGAGAAACTGGACCCTGCACACCATAACTCAGCCTCTGTAGAGGGAGAGTGCATCCTGTCAGGATGGCATTTTGGCACCAGGAAGGAGAAAGTTGGTAGAAGAGACCTGAGGGCCAAGTTTCTCTTTATTTGCTTTTGAAAAGTTAATCTGAGGCTTCTTAAGGGATAGTCAGAACTGCTGTCCTAGGAAGTACAGCAGCTGTGACCTTGTTGTCACACGAGTCCACAGGCTGTTGGAGTGGCCCATCTTGTCGCCTTTGTATTTAGCAGCAACCTTGTCACTGTGCACAGTTGTAACTGTGACCATGAATTTCCATCTGTGAAGTTTCCTGTCGTTTCTAGGACCTCCTCTGCTAGGCTTGTCCCACGAAATAGCTTAGTTACACCTAAACAGATTTCAGTAGGTGGAGGCCCAGCTGCACATTGAGCAGTGGAGGGACAAAGTGGTCTCTTCTCCACATCCCCCAGTACAGGGCTGGATGTGTGGTCATGCAAACACGATTTTGGCCCTCTGTTCCTTTGTGTTTATTTTGGTGATGCATGCTGGTGCCAGAGCCACTGGAGCAGCACGTGCATAAATCCAGTTTACTGTTGGGAAGGTCAGCAGCACTGATGGCCACGGTTCCTGCACACAGCTTGTTCAGAGAGGACCACTGCTAGCTCTGAGTTTGTATCTACAGGAGGAGCTAAGCTTTTATTGATTTCAACATATTGTTTGGTAAATTGCTTGTAGTTAGGATAAGGATTTGCAAAAGCATTCAATGCTGGTCCTCTTCTGTCCTTGTTAATGACAACACTGCAAACCTTTATCAGTGCTGGGCCAGAGCTCAAGTCCTTAGGACATCTCAGCTTATGACAGCCACTGTGGGTGTCATCTCCCCTGTCCAGCCTGAGCCCTCAGTGAGTAACCGTGAGTTAGCTGCCTTGGCTTCCTCTGAGACACACTCCTTCCTGTGGGAGATGGTGTTGGCTGAGGGGCTTTGCTTCCCGTGTGAAATGGCCTGGCAAGGTCGCTGCACCTTTTGGAGGTGCCTGCGTTTGTGTCTCCACTGACTAGCAATGGTGCCTTGACCATTGTTGTGTAGAAACATGTAGAAACACGTAGAAATGGGGATTTGATAGCTAATGTTAGCTGAAATACATTTCACACAAAGGATTGGGGTTGCTGTGGGGTGTAGCCAGGTACTGGGAAGAGAAGCTGGTGCCAGTAGTGACAGGGTGCACGCAGCAGCCACAGTGGCAGCGGTTCCCTGAACAAAGTGGGTCTCGTGACTCCAGCAGCTACTTCAGCCTGCTCACAACCTCTTCTTGCGTAGTGCATGCAGTGGTTCTTTGGGTTCCTGTGCAAACGGGAGAGTGGTGAAACTGTGGGATGGTGGTGATTGCAAAGGGATGCTGTTTGGGCCCTTTGATACAGTGCATACAGGGACAGAGTTAGCGGTGTCCAGATGAGCTGAATGAAGGGCCCAAGCACCTTGCTTGAATTCTCTCAGCACTTACATTGAAAATATCTCCAGCTTGCAGACTCCCTTTTGATATTTTGCCTTTATCCAAAACGAGTGCTTTCTTTGAAGAGACTTCAGGGAGTTTCTCAGGAATCTTAGAAGATTTAAATTCCCACAAATCCCCCTACCAGAACAAGTCCTTTAGTGGGGATGACACAGAACTGATAGTGCGGAGAATATTAATAAATAATTGTTTTTTTCCATATTGCCGCACATTGCATTTGTCTCTGTCATTGAATTTCATTGTGGTCTTCTCATAGGATTTATAAAAAATTTGTTATCTCTCATTTTGGTGACCAACTTCTTCAACATGACCATTGTACACAACTTTTATAAACTGTGCCAACTATAATGTTATTTTAAATGATTGGTTTATTTTGAAATAGATAACATTTTGAAATAAATTCTATTTGTTTTGCCCAGTAATTTTCTAACAGCTTCCTTAACAAAAAGGCATAGCACCATGACTTATCCATATGTAAATGGTACAATTCCAATAAATAATATTGCTCTAAGGATAGCCAATACTTAAAAAAAGAAAATCAGGCTCTTATATTATTGAAATTAGTCCCAGATACAAATACGGTTTTATTTGTTTGTTTGTTTGTTTGAATTAAGTACATAACAAAGTCTTGAACACAGGTTATTTATTTTTCAGATTTCCCTGCATGAAATGTCAACCAAGAAAGAACAAATAGCTGAAGCTCTGCAAACTACTCAGGCATTTTTAGCTAAGCACAGTGACAAGTATGCAATTTTTTATTTTTCAAGTAATGTAAATCAATTGAATCAATACATACTGTTTGCTTAAAAAGAAATCATATCTTCTTCTTATTGTTCCAATTGAATTTAATATACAGTTTGGTGGATTTTTTTGTCTTCCCATTTGGTGAGGCTCAATGCTGTTTTGTTTATTTCAAGAATTTGGCTCGGTTTATAAACCTCTGGTCAGCTTAAAAATATTACATATTTAAATTTTCATTTGAAGTCAAAATAATTAATGAATCTGTAGTAAATGAGTACTTGAACCACATGTCACAAGATTGTTTCATCTGTGTCTGAAAACAGAGTATTTAAGATACTAAACTGCTGAGATATCTCATGACTCTTTGCCAGTCATGTTGCCTGTCTTGACTGGTAGTCAGTAGACAAGGGCACAGGTGAAGTTTATAGTTTATATGCTTCTTTTCCTGAATAACTGCAATCAGATTGTACCTTTCTTGAACATTTTTGTATTTAGGCTGTATATTTTCCAGGCTACTTGTATGAATTTCTGTCCCCCATTTTTAAGTAAAAGGTAGGCAGATCACTCCCAACAGGAGAGAGATTTCCGTTTTCCATTTTGTTTTTTTTTTTTTCATAATAGAATGACAGATGAAGAGAGACATGAAATGGAAAAGCAAGTTAGATCCCTCCAGGAGAGCTACAGCTTGTTATCCAACGAAGCTTTGAAGCAGCTGCAGGAAGCACATCTGGGTGATGAAAAGATGGAAGGAAAGGTAACAAGATTGAAACGTAGATTTCAGTCTCTCTTGAGATTTACTGCATGGTTTTCAAATCACACATGATCAGCAAATGAAGAAACTGCTATTAACAGTGTGTGGAAGGAACTTGGTATTTGACTGAAGGTGTTGTGTATTTGCTACGAAATACTGTATGTGACCTTCCCTTATGAACATTCTACTCATCAGACTTCTCTTGTGAAGAGTCTTAATTATGTGTGCCTTGCATGAAGAAAGATAAGCAAATCATTCATCTCTTAACCCTTCTCTTAAAAGCCATTCTTTGACTGCTAGATAAGTCTGTGTTTCTGCTGCAAAAACACTGTAAAATAACGTTAGTCTCTCCCATATATCGCTCAGAAATGTCCTAGAAGAGATCTCTTTTCAATTTTTCTTAAAATTTTTCTGGTTATGAAAATGGGAGGACATAATTCGATTAGCTCTGAGACTCTATGAATATATTTGTTAATGGATATTAGTCTTAAATATGGAGTTCTCAAAAATTACCTTGCAAGTGTTCTCATTTACATATAGAGACAATATCTGTGTAATGAGTTCAAATAGTGTTGCCAAACTGACTTCATGCTTTCCATGCAAACTAAATGCAATATTTGGTGCTAAAGTATCTGATTCCATGTTGTTGAGTGTATATACAGAAGTGCTGTATGCTGTAAACATGAATAGCATGGTTGTGTTGAATCACATACTGTTTCCAAATATTCTAACCTTTCACAGACATTTAGAGCATGAAAATGTGCCTTTCAGGTATATGTTCTATTTGCTCTCTCTGCAATCATTTCTTCTATTGTCTTTCACTAACCCTATTTATGTATGCAAAGCATAGGTTTTCAATTCACAGATGCATGTTGATTTTAAATCTTTTATCACATCGTGTGCTGTTGAATGACTGACATAGATCACTTGCGCATTTGAGCTGCTAACATTCACAGCATTCCTCCAGGCCCGGTAAGTACATGTTTTTATGCTTATCATGCATTCAAAATCGAAATGAAATTTTAAATATACAGTCCAAAAATAATTATAGCTTTTCCTTTATATTCCCTTTTAGGCAAATAAAGTAATTGCTGGTGTCATTGACCAAACAACTGGAGAAGTCCTTTCAGTCTTTCAGTCTATTTTAAGAGGTTTCCTTGACTATGACACTGGAATTAGATTGCTTGAGAATCAGCTGATTCTTTCTGGAATCATTTCTCCAGAATTAGGAGTGTGTTACGATTTGGAAGAAGCTAAAGCTCATGCCCTAATTGATGAGCAGATTCTGTTGCAGCTGCAAGAATTAAGTGATGCAAAGAAACTTATGTCAGAATCATCATTAGCAAATATTCCAGTTGTTTCAGCTTTAGAACAGGGTCTAATTTCAGAACGTCTGGCTATTAAAATTCTTGAGAATCAGCTTTCAAGTGGGTATTTGATTTTGCCATCTATTGGAGAAAAGCTGTCTTTGCAGAATGCTTTCCAGAGAAACCTGATTTCTCCAACATTATATGCAAAACTCCTGGAAAGACAAGACACATGTAAAGATCTCATAGACCCCAACTGTGCTGAGAAAATTTCCCTTGAACAGATGGTTCATAGAAGTATAATACATGAAGAAACAGGATTAAGACTCCTACCTGTGAAACCACAAGAAAAAGGTAGAATTGTGTTCAAATGTGGAAGGAGGGTGACTATTTTGAGGGCAGCCCATGAAGGGCTCATTGACAGGGAAACAATGTTCAGGCTGCTGGGTACTCAGTTAATGTCTGGAGGTATCATTGACCCTGATTCAGGGAAACGAGTGACTGTGGAAGAGGCCATGAGACAAGGGATGATAGATCAGGACACTGCTTGTGGGATCCTCACACATCAGGTTCAGACTGGTGGAATATTTTGTCAAAACTCAGGACGACGCTTGACTGTTGATGAAGCTGTACAATGCAACTTAATATCATGCACCAGTGCTCTGCTGGTATTGGAAGCACAGAGAGGCTTTGTGGGACTAATCTGGCCTCACACTGGTGAAATATTCCCGGTATCAACTTCTTTGCACCAAGACATGATAACAAATGAGCTGGCATTCAAAATATTTAATGATAGAAAGAAAATAGCTGCACTTTACATTCCAGAAACTTGTGAAATAATCAGTCTTGACAAGGCTGCAGAATCAGGGATTATAGACAGTAATACTGTATCTGTTTTGACCAATGTGACTTTACCAGATAAAATGCCCAATGTAGAAGAATTAAAGTTCCCTTGTAAAAATGCTGCAAAATGGTTAACGACATATGAATTTCTGCCATCTGTACTTCATGACTGTGAGGAGGAACGTGAAAATTCTGGCACAGAAGACCCTGTATGTCATAATCTAGATCAAGCTCAGAAACTATTCATGTCTTATCTGATGGTAAATAGTTATATGGATGCAAACACTGGAGGGAGACTTTTGTTATATGATGGACAACTGCAAGAAGTCATCAATATGTTGCTGGAAGGTGATAGTGCTGGGTACAATGCTGATGTGTCAGAAGTAGAGTTTAGTAACAAATATGTAAGCTCAAAAGGAATTAACCTGAAGTTAGCAGACAGTGTTCAGGGTGATCTTTCAGGTGCTGAGAATACTCGTGATAACAGGAAATTAAATCAGTGTGATGATTTGGGGAGTTATGTATCTTCACAAGGATATCTCCACGTATGCAGGCCAGATGTTTGCAATACCACTGGTACTGAGCAATCAGAATATACACAGGAGATGTTGTTAACTACCCCTGCAGAACTTGGAAATGTAGTAAGTAGTACTCAAAATTCCATGAACAGAAATGCACTCAGAGGTTCTTTGGAGGTTTCTGAGTGGACAGAACTCTGTAAGAATAACAATCAGCAGACAAATTCAGGAAACATTGAGGAATATCTTCCAAATTACTCAAATACAAGTCTTATTTCAGAAACAGAGAAAGAAGAGATTTATATGGTAGGCAGTCTGAGTAATGAAAACAGGAATGATAAAACCTTTAAAAATTCCTTGAATGTGAATGATTTGTCAGGGAAGGAAACATGGAGGGAGCTGGAAAGGTGCACAAAATATGGGCCTCACATATTTCAAACTGACAGTAGCAGAATGGTGCTGGATAACAGCAAGAAAGATAATTTTCAGAGAAGTCCTGGTTCATCCATCAATGCAGACACTGAATATAGGCTTCCAGAAGAATTGGTTAGTCAGCGTGGTGTCACACTCCAGTTTGAAGACAATGGATACAGTGAGCAACCTCTACAGGAATACACTGGTCCATCCCTAGAGGACTGTCTTTATATGCATGGAAGGCCATCCCTGGAGGATTGTACTGATTTTCGGAATAAACTATGTCTAGAAGACAGTGGAGACATACACCACAGGCCTCCTTTGGGTGGTGATACTGTCATACATCGTGAACCACCTCTGGGGAACAGTAACAGTGCAGCAGAAAGGCTGACAGTAGAAGAAAGTGATCTTACATTCCACAGGTTACTGCCATGTGACACCAGTTCCGACTCGTCAACAGACGGGGGTGATGGCATCCCACAGCTTGAGAGTGACTGCTTGGAGCACCAATGTGATGAGGTGGTCTCTGAAGGGGACAGCTCTCAGGTGGATGATGGTGATGATGATGCCTATGAGACACCTCAGGGTGATGATGATGACAGTGATGTCTATGATACTCCACAAATTGATGACGATGATTCCTCTGACACTTCTCAAGGTGATGAGGGGTTTGGTACCTTGCAGTTGGGGGATGATGATACATCAGAGCCAGAACTGGCTGGAAGATCAATTCCATTAGGTTTTCTGGAGGAGAGAGGTGGTCTAATAACCCTAAGAGAAGTGACCAGCTCTTTTCAAGAACTTACAGCTAATGGTGGAGAGAATGGTCATGTAAATGTGAAAGGGCAACCTGAGAGCATAACTATAACTTCAGCAAGTGCCAAAACTATGGAAAAGATCCCCAAGGAAAGAGAAAGAACGGGGAGTTCTGGAGAGAAGGAGCGAGAGTTCCCAGTTACTGCGGAGAGTGAAGGAAGAAAGGAGGAAGGCATGAGCTACTTACCAAATATATGTGAAGCTGATGTACAGGACAGAAATGAGGAAGTCGAACTGAAAGCAGAAGGTGACTCGTGTGAGGATAAATCTGAAGGTTCGCAAGATGTGGAAGATTATGAGGAGGATTATGATAGTTGTGATGACTCTGACACTGATTCTGACAGTGAAGATGAAATGGGTATTTTTTATTCACATCATCAATGCATAAATAAAACTAACCAGCTGTTAATTTCTGTAGAAGATGCAGAAAGAAGTAATGAAAACAGTCAGAATATTGACTGCTGCTATTCTTTAAGCCACAAGACAGGACATACTTTGCAATTCCATTCTAACCATAAAAATGGAAAATTATCCTCAGTAAAATGTGAATCAATGTCAAATGTTTCTGAAGACAGATGTGTTGGTCTTTCATGTACAAGTGAAGAAGACAGACAGCAGGAAACAGAAGATGAATATGGGACTTGTGTCAAAAGTGAACACATGTCACAAGAGACTGCTGAGCCCATTCAGTCTGAAAATACTTTTGACACTAAATGGATGTCCCCTAAGAGTGAAGAGAATGATGAAACACATTTTAGGGTTCCAGATGCTCAGCTTCTTGATGGTACTGTGAAATCTGACAGTGTAATAGCCTACCTAATTACAAAGCAAGCTACTGATGATGATGAAAGTACTTTGACAAATTTGCTTCTTTCAGAAGGCTTTACTGATAGCATGAATAAAGACAATAGTACCATGCCAATATTAGATTCAAATCATGGGCAAAGAGAGAGAGAGGCAGTATTTGCAGAGGAAAATATATTAAATGATATTGAACAACTAAAGGAAAGTTCATCCCAAATGGAAAATAAATTCCTTATGGATATCTCTTATGTGAGTGACGATAATAGTTCACTTAGTGACCCAATACATCCAGATACCAGTTGGAAGCATGGTCAAATAGAAAGAGGTTTTGAAATTCTTCGAGAAAATGAAAATAGAGCAAATATTATGGAGGAATGTGGTGTTATGGGGCTAAATAATAGTCCCATTCAGATGGAAAACCTTGGGGAAATATTTGATGCAACAGTAATTAAAGCTGATAAAGAAACTCCTGTTGCAAGTAAAGAAAAAGTAGATGTTGATCAAGCTTTCCTTGACAATCAAGGTGCAAGATCAGGTGAATTTAAGAGAGATGTTAAAATTTCTCCTTCCTTACATACAGCATGCATAAAAGAAAGTGGCCAGTCAGAACTGGATAAAACTGAATTTTGTTTTGGGGACATGGAAAGAAGGGAAAAGGGTATACAGAATGAAAAGGATTTCCTGCTACATGCAGAAGAAATGCATTCAAGTGAATTTAGCACTTGCTCTTTTACCCCACCTGATACAGTGAAACCAAAGGAGATTAGCATAACTAAAGAAACAGGAAGACTTATCTGTCAAAATATTGATCATGTTCTCAAAGACGTTCCAGAAAACAAAAGCAGCAACAGTAGTGAAATTTCCTTTATAAAACCAGATGCTTTAGGAGGTATTGAGGATGCGAAAGAATTAGGGGATGGAAGCAAAGTGCTACCTTCTGGGAGACAGACCCATACCTCTGATGTTTCTTCTGCGATTCTGAGTAGCACAGGGGCTAACTTGAATGGTACCCAGAACGAACAGGAGATGCTGAAAAACACAAAGGGAGAAAATGTCATGGTCAGTGAGACTTCCTGCCATGGAAATGGTTTCAAGAAACAAATGCCCATGGAGTCATTGCAAGAAGAAATGGGACCCTGCAAAGATTTTCAAATAAAGGAAGGTATTTCACAATCAGCAGATGCATCTGATACACTAATGGGTGATTTACAGAATATGTTACAAAGGAAATTGAAAATGGGACTTGTTTACTTCAAGCAGGAAGGTGAACCCCTCAGTTACTCTGATACCAGAACTTTAATGCAAAATTTACTTACAATGGTTAGGAGCACCCAGCTTACAAGGGAAATGTCTAGTGGACCAAATCTCAAGCAAATAAGCAATGCTGTTAGAACTGCATTAATGGTTACCACGCTGTGTACAGAGCCCAAGGACAGTGATGCTCCTTCACTGCTTTGGCCTGACTGCAGAAGTCCTGATCTTCTTCATGATATCCTGAAGCAGGAATCCTGCAGGAATCCTGCAGCTGATCCAGATGAAAGGAAGAGCGAAACAGACATGAAAGCTCCTGTTCTCAAGCTTGCTACCCCTGAACTTCTGGAAATTTTTCAAATCTCACCTGGAGATGAAAGTACAAGCAAATTAGAGGAGCTGATAAGTGGTTTGCTTATGAGCTCACAGGTTGCTGGTACCGCCACAGAACCTGAGGGTAAAGGCAAAGGAGATGGGTTTTGTACTCTTTCCTCAAGAGAACAATCAGAGTTTGGATCAGAAATTGCTAAAGAGAAAACACTGGCAGATAACACAGCTGTTACTTGGAAAAGTGACCAGGAACATGGGAAGACAGACAGCCTGTCCAAAGGCTTTACTGACCCAGTTTTCAAAAAAAAAGCAGCAGTCTTGGGAGACACCCCCACTAGCATGGTGAGTAACAACAGTCATATGTGCTCGGTGTCCTGTGTTAAATGAATTGCATTAATTTTTGCAAGTGCTGGAGAGAATAATTGAACTGAAAAAATGGTTGAAAAATTAGATGATAAATTTAAAATAAATAATAATAAACCCAAGGACTTTTACTGCTTATTTTCAAGTCCATTTGGTAAACCTTGTCTTACTTTTAAAACTCATTTTCAGTTTGATGGAGTACAACAATGTTTAAAATTAACAGAGAAAATGCAAGAACATTTGGCAGTGCTTCAAGATATGAAAAGCCACCTAGATAAACAGCAGCCTATTAGTAATAGCTTGGAAATACTAAAAGATGAACTTGAACAGCTAGAGGTAAGTGAAGTGTTCTTTGTAATTGTACTTCAGTGATGGGTGCTAGGAATAGCCCTTAGATTTAAAAAGAGAGATTTAAAATGTACTTAAAGTAATTAAGATTTAAAGGTCTTTCTTAGTAATTTAATGCATTTTATATATATTCTCTTTGTAGTCATTTGAATCAGGACTGGCTACCTTTGCAATTATCCTAAAAAAGGACATGAAATTGACAGAAGAATTCTTAAAGTCTTGTAACAGGGATATTCCAGAAGAGAAACTTAAAGAGCTAAAGATAAATTACGACTGTTTGCAGGAAGCATTTTTGGTGGTCTGTGATAGATCTTCGAAACGAGCAAAACAAATAGTCTGTGCTGTTGACTTGGAAATGGTATGTTTTTATCAGTGTGTGTTTTTACCTTGATTTTCTTCAAGGCAATTGGACTAAAATATATGAATTTGGTTTGGCTTTATATTGTTTTATCTTGGTATAAAAATACATGTATGATTCAATTTAATGTGCTATAAAATGTGACTAAACTCCAGGAGCATAAATAAATATGCAACTTCCCTTTCTAGTCTAAGCTTGCAGGATTACACCAGCAACTTTTAAACCAACTGCAGAGGTTTTCAGACTGGATCACAGAGAACAGTAAAATCGTGAATGACTTCACAATGAACACTAATGATATAGAAGAGATAAAGAAAAGGTTACAGCTATTTAAGGTAAGTGTTCTTTATGACAGGTGTTGATGTTGCTCGCAAATGTTGATCCTTGTTATTAATTATTAGCTAGGTTTTGTATTCCTGGTCATTAATCTCTATTACTTAAACAGATGACTAGGAATTACTTAAGAAGACTTGATAATGAAGTCTCGTTGCAAAAATCTCTTGCAAAAAAAGTTTGATAGAGTTAGGATTACTAAGAAAGCTATTGGTTCTACTTACAGTTGTTGTAATAAATCTGGGCTTTTTAAAAATCTAATTTATAATACAAATATTTCAGTGATTAAAGTTGGGTTCAGAATCTTTACTGAAGTTTAATTGTCTTCCAAATAATTTATATGTGAGAACACAAGATGGGAAAAAGTAAAAAGTCATTACACACTCCATAAAATGTGTAATGAAAAACAAAGCAGATCACTTTTTAAATAAAGTTCATATATGTCTGTATGTATGAACAATAAAATCTATTTTACTTGTTTTAATGTGCTTTCATAGAGTTCCAATATAGATGGTACAGCTCCACAGTATGTAACTATTTGCAGAATTTGTCACATTACTAGAAATGGTGACATTCTTGCTGTGGAGTTAAGAATAGGAATGATTTCAAGTAAATATATTAGCATTTCTGGATCTGCAGGCCTAGAACCTAGGAATGTTATACCTAACCTGCCATAAATCCTCCAGAGCTGAAGGTCAGTCAGTTTTCAGACATCCACATGAGAGCAAAGAAATAGAGATGTATAAGGTCACATTATTAATTGGACACAGGCTGTTCTGAGACAAACCATATATAAGTTCTAAGGTCATACCTGAATGTGTCAGAATGATTTTGAGTTTTCATTTTCCATGGCTAAACTGCATTTTGGAACAGGGATTAGGAAGAGATAGTAGGGGTACTTTTGGTTTATTTGTACTCGGTTTTTCTTTGTTGCTAGTAATTCCCTTCACTTCATTTACAGAACAGTGCTGCAGAGCTCAGATGTAAAAAAACACAACTGGAGGCTACTGCGTTGGATGTTCAGTTCTTCATTTCTGAACATGCTGAAGATCTTTCTCCTAATCAGAGCAAACAGCTACTGAGGCTCTTAAATACCACCCAGAAATCTTTTCAGGAAGCACAGGAAGCAATAACTTCTCAAGTGGAAAGTTTAGAGACTCAGTTACAGGCAGTGCAAGAGCTGGGTGATCAGAAGGTTTGCCTTTCTGTGTAAATGTGTGCTGAATGTTTCTGTCTATGGATGAGGAACGCAGTATGCAGTATTGAGAGTATTTCTGTCTTTTCCTTTTTGCTATAGATACATTCATAGTTCTACAAAGATGGTATTGATCAAATTTGGTGAATTGTCATTTTTGTCTTGGTACAGTCACAGAAGCAGCATATTAAATTATGAACAGATACATAGGTCTCTTTCTAGCAATGAGAGAAATTTACTTGAGGTTTCTCACAAGTGTTGTTTCTTCAGCAGCAATATAAGTAATTGATCTGAGCTATACGGATCACTGAATTAACAATCGCACCATTGTGTAACATTTTAGTCTTGCTGAAGATTTTCTTTTCCTTTCATTTGCCAGGTTGTCTGTTTATGTGATCTTTTTTCTAGATCTTTATAGTCAAAGAATCAGATTTGTTAAAATCCATAGACCGTGGCTTGTTTTGACTGAGAGGGGTTAAAGGGACAAACATAAATCAGCCAAGAGACTTGGAGTCCTAGGTGTGGGCACTGAGAAAGCTGTGAGTCAGGCTGGGCCCGATGCTCTGTCAGCTGCCATGGCTACAGCTGGCAAGCACGAGCAGTCTTTGCAGAGTCCAAAGAGGCTGACAGGATGCTGCAGCATAACTGCACCTCCTCTTCTCTCATAGAAGCACTGTAACCACTCAGAATCACCACCTCAGCCCCCAGTTTACACATAATTAAAAGTGACTTAGCATTTTGAAGTCTTTGTATTATTTTGGCATTGCAAGAACATTTCTTTCCACGTTATTTTGTGAAAGAAGCATAAAATTTGGTATAGGAGATACACAGAGAAGTTTTTTAAGATTTTGTAGCAATAATGAACTTGCATGTTTTGTTCTTCTCTACTGCTTTAAAAGTTCACAGTTTCTATTCAGGTAACATATTATGCATACCAAAAAGAGCTAACTCACATTCACAACTAACCTCTGTTTTGATGTCCTTTTTTTCAGAATTAATAGTGTTTATCACAGGTTTCAAGTGGTTAAGAGACTGGATTTTCACTCCTGTTGTCTGGAGATTTCATCCTTCACATATGTGCATGGCCAGACTTCTATTGGGCAATTCCATCAAACATGGTCTCTTTTACTTACAACATATTTGAGGTTTATCCATAACTTCTGTATGTTCATCTTGCTCTTTGTACCACTGCTATCATGTTTACAGCATACTTTTAAAATTATTGCTTTGCAATGTTGATGTTCAAAGATTTCTAGTATCTATTAGTGTGTTGGTTCCAGAAGTGGGGACTTTTTGTCTTATTGTTCAATTGTGCTTGGCTCTAATATAGGACGTGGCTGAACGGCAGCAGGAATGCAAAGAGAAGCTGCAGGAAATCTGTGATTTGCTTACACAGACTGAAAATCGACTCATTGGACAGCGAGAGTCTCTTGTTATTGGAGACAGCAAGGCTGAGCTGGAACAATACCAGACTAAACAGGAGGTATGCACAATTCTAGTCAGAGAAGTTAAAGAATACTGAGTGCACAGAAGAGTGACTAGACTCTTTTGTTGAGCAACAAGGCTTGTCATGTGAAAGGAGAGTAAAATAGATTTTTTTGACCCATCAAAGTAAAGGCTTAGTGTCATACATTTAAACTACTGCCTGTGAATACAGTCCAGTTATTGCCAGTGGAAAAAAAGAGACTTCCTGTCACAGTATTGACACAAAAGAAGAGATGGAGATGCCTGTTACCAGCAAGGAAGGGAGAGCAGGAAGGGCCAGCAAGGCCCACCTTCTTTTATTTTATATAAATTTAGAAATCACTATTCATTGGAGGAAATGAGTTCTTCCTCCCTCAATCACAGTGGTCAAAGGAAATGTCCATCAAAGTTCAGTGTCCAGGAGAAAGGAATGTACATGATAAGATACAGTTACAATAACATGGCCATGTTTACATAGAAAAGTGTGAGAAACTAGCTACAGAAGAATGACAACATCCAGAACTGCAAAAATCAGGGCAACAACTTCCAAATGAGGAGACACTAGAACAGGGAGCACGTGCTACACGTTTCAAGAAGCACTCTTGAAGCAGGCATGAATTCTGTTAGTATATTATCTCAAGACTGTTCCTTTCGAATGTGATAAAATCACATGTTTATTATGCTGAAATAATTTAGCCAGCTTTTAACTGGTATCAGGAAGTGTTTATTCCTGTTCACAGTATTTTGTTGCAAAGCTGTCTCTTACCTGAGGCCTTCCATTGCCTCACTCGTGTTTTGGTTTGAATTCTGGTTCTTGTAAGTGTTTCTTGCAATTCTTTTTGGTGCCCTCATGTAGCAAAGTCCTTTGCTTGCTTTCTCTGCTCTTCAGCTCTATCCAGTCATCTGTAAGATTTTATTCTGTCCTGACTGCTACTAAATTTGTGGTGTTTAAAGGACTGAAGGACTCTTCTTCTTCCTTCTTATCCTGGTACTAGTTTACTATACTCTGGAGTTCCAAGTCAGGTTTAGTAATCTGTAAAAGGAGAAATTTCCTTATTCATCTGGCCTTGCTTTATGTATCTTTGAAGTAATAGGTCTAGTTTGTCAAAGTTGTACTTATAGTCAGTGCAAAAATACAGACACCCCTGGGGTAGCTTTTAATATCTCTTATCTGTCTCAAGTGTTTATGGCCTAAATGGGGTGCTCATGGGGAGTGAAGAACTGATACAGCACATGCTTCATTTTTTTTTTCATCAGCTGTTTGTGACTGCCTCACAGACTCATTGTTATTTTCTGCCTGATTTCTTGGCATTGAAAAAGTGTCTTAGGAGGGAATGGGGGTTAAAAACAGTCTTTTATAGATCAAGTCAGAGCTTTCATCCTCAGTGACCTGTTTCAAAGGGAGCACAGAGATCTTGGTCAGAGGATAATCTTTTCCTGATGCAAGGTCCCCAGGAAAATCTTTCTAGTGTGCTTGCTGAAGTGTTAAAATGAACTGCAGTTTTAGCTGCCAAACTATATTCTATAATTGTTGCAAAATCTATAATCTAGAATGAGAATAAAATGTTCTGTCTTGCAGCTCCAAGATTGTTAGTCTGCGTAAAAGGGGGGAAAATGTCATTGTTTCAGTACCTGGGTGAATGTATTCAACAGTGTAATTGTTACAATTAAAGTTCCTCTCTGATAATCATGAGGCAGACTAGGAAAACTGCTTTGCTAAATATCTGTCCTCTCTGAAATTCAATGGATGTAAACCTTCTTCAGAGACTGAAATATTAAGATGGATTACAATTGAAGAAAAAAAATATTTCTATGCCATTTCTGGCCAGAACAAACCCAAGAAATACAGGAAAACTTCCACCTGGGGAAGATGACTACAATTTTCTGACTTCGATTCAGTTGCCTTATTTTTGGCAGCTTTCTATTAGGATAGTAATGGACCAGAATGTGTCAGGAGACTCACTTTACTAACTTCAGTGTAGCAGATTTACTTTATCTCTGGATTTCTGAAAAATAATATATATGTTCTTCTGCATACATGGAAATGGGAAATGGAATATTTGAACTGTTAAGCAAAGGGAAAAAAAGTGGCCTCAGTCTAAATAGGACTGTAAGCAGATTTCCAATTAAAAAAAAATAATTAAAAGACAGATTGAGCTGCAACAACATTGTCGTATGTTGATGTCTTTGCTTTCAATAATTCTGTCTGCAATTTGGTAATGTACCATGTACTTTCCCAAATTAGAAAGGACCTAACCTAGCACCTAGTTAAAAAGGTGCTTACCCCTAGAAGAAAGTTCCAATAAAGTTAATTGAACAGATCTTGTCAATAATTTACTTACTCCTATTTGCTTTCTTTTTTCTCAAAAGGAGATACAAAAAGACATGAGAACAAGTGCCCAGACACTAGCAGAGATTGTGAAAAATACTGAAACCTTCTTAAAAGAGAATGGAGAAAAGTTGTCACAAGAAGACAAGACTATTCTGGAGCAGAAACTGAATGAAGCTAAGACCAAGTGTTTGCTTCTTAGCCAGAAGGCAGAAGAGTCCAAAAAAGAACTGGATAAAGCTATGACAACAGCAATTAAGCAGGAAACAGAAAAGGTTTTTAGGCAACCACTTCATACCTTTGTTCAAACTTTTTACATGTCTTGTGGTATTAGTCTTGCAACTTACTGGTGTGTGGTGGGTTGACCTTGTCTGGATGCCAGGTGCTCAGCAAAGCCATTCCATCAGTTCCCTCTGCAGGTGAACAGGGAAGAGAAAATATAATGAAAAGCTTGTGGGTTGAGATAAGGGCAGGAGGAGATCACTCACAGTTGCTGTCATGGGCAAAACAGGCTTGACTTGAGGAAATTAATTTATTACCAGTCAAATCAGAATAGGATAACAAGAAATAAAAACTAAATCTTCAAGATACCTTCCCTCCACCCCTCCCCTGTTCCTGAACTCAGCTCTGGAATTCTCTCCCTCATCCCCACCACTAGTGCAGGGGGATCAGGAATGTGGGTTGTGGTCAGTTCATCACACCTTATCTCTGCTGCTCCTTCCTCCTCAAGGGGAGGACTCCTCACACTCTTCCTCTGCACCATTGTGGGGGAGACTCCTCCATGAACTTCTCCAGTGTGAGCTCTTCCCATGGGCTCCAATGTGGTCCCTTCCGTGGGGTGCTGTCCAGAATGGATCAGGCACACATGGATCAGGCACAGATGAGTTCTAGTATGGATCCCCATAGGGTCACAAGTCCTGGCATGAGCCTGCTACAGTGTGGGCTTCCCATGGGACCACAGCCTCCTTTGGTCATGCACAGGCTCTGGAGTGGGGTCCTCATGGGCTGCAGGTGGATCTCTGCATCCCCATGGTCCTCCCTGGGCTGCAGGTGGATCTCTGCGTCCCCGTGGTCCTCCCTGGGCTGTGGGTGGATCTCTGCATCCCCATGGTCCTCCCTGGGCTGCAGGTGGATCTCTGCATCCCCGTGGTCCTTCATGGGCTGCAGGTGGATCTCTGCATCCCCGTGGTCCTCCCTGGGCTGCAGGTGGATCTCTGCATCCCCGTGGTCCTCCCTGGGCTGCAGGTGGATCTCTGCATCCCCGTGGTCCTCCCTGGGCTGCAGGTGGATCTCTGCATCCCCGTGGTCCTCCCTGGGCTGCAGGTGGATCTCTGCATCCCCGTGGTCCTTCATGGGCTGCGGGTGGATCTCTGCATCCCCGTGGTCCTCCCTGGGCTGTGGGTGGATCTCTGCATCCCCGTGGTCCTTCATGGGCTGTGGGTGGATCTCTGCATCCCCGTGGTCCTTCATGGGCTGTGGGTGGATCTCTGCATCCCCGTGGTCCTCCCTGGGCTGTGGGTGGATCTCTGCATCCCCGTGGTCCTTCATGGGCTGTGGGTGGATCTCTGCATCCCCGTGGTCCTTCATGGGCTGTGGGTGGATCTCTGCATCCCCGTGGTCCTCCCTGGGCTGTGGGTGGATCTCTGCATCCCCGTGGTCCTTCATGGGCTGTGGGTGGATCTCTGCATCCCCGTGGTCCTTCATGGGCTGTGGGTGGATCTCTGCATCCCCGTGGTCCTCCCTGGGCTGTGGGTGGATCTCTGCATCCCCGTGGTCCTTCATGGGCTGTGGGTGGATCTCTGCATCCCCGTGGTCCTTCATGGGCTGTGGGTGGATCTCTGCATCCCCGTGGTCCTCCCTGGGCTGTGGGTGGATCTCTGCATCCCCGTGGTCCTTCATGGGCTGTGGGTGGATCTCTGCATCCCCGTGGTCCTTCATGGGCTGTGGGTGGATCTCTGCATCCCCGTGGTCCTTCATGGGCTGTAGAGTCACAGCTGCCTCACCATGGTCTGCACCAGGGGCTGCAGGGGAATCTCAGCTCTGGCACCTTTAGCACCTCCTGCCCCTCCTTCTGCACTGACCTTGCTGTCTGCAGAGCTGTTCCTCTCACCTGTTCTCACCCCTCTCTTCAGGCTGCTGGTTTTCATGTGGCTTTTTTACCCTTAACCATGCTGTCCCAGAGCTGCTACTGCCAGTGCTGATGGGCTCAGCCTTAGCGAGTGGTGGGTCCATGCTGGAGGCCGTGGTGCCTTTGGGTCTCTCAGACGTGGAGGAAGCTTCTGGCAGCTTCTCACAGAAGCCATCCCTTGCAGCCCCCCCGATTCCAAAACCTAGACAAGCAAACCCAATACATATTGACTGTGGAGAGATTAAAATCATATTTAGACAACTAATAAACTGCTGGTTTATTCTCTTATAAAATAAACAGAAAATTCCGTATTAATAAAAATTGTCTTTGAAGTTAATGTATTTTAAATTGTTTATTTGTATATGATATTTTGTGATCCTTAAAGATTTCTAAATTGAAACTGTGAAATTTCAATGTAGGTTGCAGCCATAGAACAGCTGGAAGAAAGTAAAAATACAATAGAAAATCTCTTGGATTGGTTATCAAATGTGGACAAAGAAGCGGAGCATGGCCGGAAATTTAAGCAGGTGATAGAACAGAATGGAACACACTTTGAAGAAGGAGATGTGAAGGTTTTGGAAGGAGAGGAGGATGATGTCAATGGTAATCTGCTGGAAATGCAGCAAGACATTGAAACTCGGGTGGATGGACTGGTAAAAAGCACAGATGATAATCTGAACCAGCAGTATCAGAAAGTCAAGGTATTGTTATTGGGTTTATTTAACATTTAGATGCTAAGTATATCAGTCCTTATTCAATATCAGTGAATGTTGACATACTTTCTGTCATAGGCTTTGGAACAGGCACCAGGAAGATAGTCATACACAGTGGTAGGAACTTCAGTAGTTAGAGAGTATTGCACATTTGTCACTTTCTTGCTGTTATTATAGTTGTTTCCTGCAAAATAAGAGAAAGGACACATTCCACAAGGTAAATGTAGAGAATCTTTGTGGTGAGTCTGTTATTTTTTATAGTGAGAAATTGATGCAGGCAAATAAAATGCAAAAAGTAGCAACATAAATTCATACCCTGTATGTGACTTTTTCAAAAATCTTTGTGATACTCAAATGATTCATCCCCCTTAAATCCCCTGTGAATACTGATTGCACATAGCTGTGAACAATCGTTTACTGAAATCACAATCTTCATTCCCTATAACTTCAACACATGGGTAAAGCAGTGCTTGAAGGCTTCAGAAGGGTGAGTTACATAAAATTACAGTGCAACATTTTAAAATAGATTTTCCAGGTGAGATAATTGGAAGCATTTAAAATAATAAGAGCTCAGTTTTATGGTGTTTGTTGACTTACAGTTGAGAAACCAAGAAACTTTAGCTGTGAGTTGATGGACACCTCAATGAAAATTATTTAGCTGATAGTATTATGAATTTATTTCATTACTAAAAAGAACCCAAAACCGCAAAAGCAACCTAAGAAAATAAGATTATTGGGTTTGTGTACATGATGTTTTTACTTCCACTTTTTTGACAGTTCATTTCTGCACCTAGTGCCCACTGTACTCCTGGAAGAAAAACTACCATTTATTTTACATAGTTGTTCTTCATGGGAGTAGAAGATCTTCAAGAATGAAGACTTTTTTGAAAGAATATATTTGAAATATGTTTTTCATCTGAAATACAATTCTAGTTTCTGGACTTAAATATTTTTAATGGGATTGAAAAATTTACATGCATAGCTTGTGTCTTGATTTTTAATGTCAAAAGGACCTGTTTTATGACTAACTATATTTGATAAAAGTCACAGCTCTTGATTTTAAAAAGATGAAATTTAAAAACCCAACTAAAAATGTTTGTTCACTGAGTATAAGAAGAAAGTATTTGTACTATGTTTAATGCTTTCACTCCTTGTGGTCTGCTTGTCTGTAATGGCAGCTACAATATAAGTAATGAGAAATGGGCAGTTTTGATTTGGGAAGTTGCTTACCTTTAAATATTTTATTAGTTAAATCCAATTTTGGGACAGGGAATTAGGAAAATTTTGATTACACTAAGCACGCTACCATAGTTGCTGAGCAATAAGCAAATTAATTTTAGCAGGAAAAGAAGATAAAGAGATTGATAATGTCTAGTTTTGCTCAACAGAGTTGTGTTTTGGAAGTACAGGGTAAAATGTTTGTGTGATACTACATCCAGGTATTGCTGAGTTGCAATGGTATTTGAAGGTTTCCCTGTGTTCAGGGCCTGTACATCTGGCAACAATTACCATTGAATGTTTTCTAAAATTTTTAAGCTGCACAGAAATACAATGACCAGAAGTCACTCTTTCTTTTAAATTACTGAAAAAATGTGGGTTTTTAAATAAATAATATGAAAATTAGAAAAGCCTTTTATCATTTTGATGACTTTTGTTTTACATGTCCTTTTCTAAGGAACCAAGTGAGAAGGTGCTGGTTGTGATTTATTCTTTTCCTTGTAGGCTCAACATGAGAAAATTATTTCACAACAGCAGGCTATCATAGTAGCAACTCAGTCTGCTCAGGCACTGCTGGAGAAACAGGGGCACTACCTGTCCCCTGAAGAAAAAGACAAGATGCAAAGGAACATGAAGGAACTGAAGGCTCAGTACGAGACTGCTTTGGCCGAATCAGAACGAAAAATGAAATTGACCCATTCTCTAAGAGAAGAACTGGAGAAATTCGATGCAGACTATGGTGAATTTGAAACCTGGCTGCAGCAGGCAGAACAAGAACTTGACAATTTGGAGGCAGGAGCTTCTGACTTCAATGGTATTATGGTCAAACTGAAAAGGCAGAAGAGTTTTTCAGAAGATGTTATTTCTCACAAAGGTGATTTACGATATATTACAATTTCTGGACAAAGAGTTTTAGATGCTGCAAGGTCATGTAGCAAAAGAGATGGTGTGAAGGTTGACAAAGATGGTATTGATACTTCAGCTACATATACTGAAGTGCAAAATAAACTGGATAGTGCTTCAGATCGCTTCAAATCTCTCTACACTAAGGTAAGTTTTATTTATGCTGAATAGGAGCAACTGCTGTAGTTGATTTAGTGATTTGTACAGAAAGGAGCTAGCTGATGAAACAAACACCGTGGAAAGTTGTAAATTCTTGGTTTCTCCAAGTTAAAACAAAATCCACTTTAGTCAACTGTCAAACTACTTAAGGTTTGAAGGGATGATATTTTCTACTTCGTGTTGTAAGGAAGAAATGACACTAGATTTCTTCATTGTTCTTTCCAGCCTTAAACAAACTGTGAGAATGTGGCAGCACAGAATGCCTTGAGTAATGTTTTGGGGTGGAAAGAAATTGTAGTACTTTTAGATGTATAATGTCTCTTTATGTTACTTGCAGTATTTCCCAAAACTGCTTAGTTAGTTGGCTCCCTACTTCTAAAATGAGTGCACAAAGAGAGAGACAATGCCAAAATTAATAGTCAAAATTTCAGTTTTATTTGTATCCTGAAATAGTTTGTGACCTATATGACCTTTGTTGTCAGCACTAGGCATGAAGGAACATAGCGCTTTGAGGACAGCAGTTCCATTCCACTGCTCTGCCAAGTAAACATTTTATCCTTAACAATCTCAGATTAGTCTCTTAACTAATGAGTAATTAGCAGTGCAAAATCCTCCATGTACCTAAGAGAGGGAAGATAATCTAGCTCTCTCTGCCAGGTTCATGTATGGACTCTGTCTGGTAGAACTAGACAAACATCACCAACTGATTGCACGTGCCAAATTTTCAGCAGTTTTCAAAAAATCAGCACAGTGTTGTTCAGTATTGATAATATTCCAGAACTGTAAATTTTTGAAATAATTATTAATTGAACCATTGAAGAGACAGTGGCTGTCAGTCGCCTTTGACTTTGCAATTTCATAATTTTCTAGGATCATTGGTTCAAACTCCTTAGTAGAGCTTCAGTGTCCACTGGTACGGTGTTTGTCTGCATCTTTGTCTGGAAATTTTTATTTCTTTAAGGTTTTCTTGCTCATAAGTGTAAATGCTGTAAAGATGTGTCTTTGCTTAATTACAAAAACAGCGTAAAACTTGTTTTCTCAGTTTGTGAAGACGGCTCTTCATTAACAGAAGCACATTTTCATTTTCCTGCTTGACTTATATGAACAGGGAAGCTGTTCATATAAGTTCATATAAGTTCACGTTAGATTTCCTCCAGTTGGTTTATTGAGTTAGTTTGATTGTGGTTGTAAAGATTTCATAACAAAATTTTCAGAGAGTTTATTTTGATGCACATAAAAATCCTATACCAGCAGTGTGATTTGTCAATTTGCCAAATCCTATCCTTTCCATATAACATTTAACAGAGTTGTAATGGATATGCTTTAAATATTTGACAATAAATATGCAGAACAAAGTAGACCTTTTGGGTCTTGAAGGACAGAATTCTGAAAAGTGAGATCGTTCACAATTAATGAAATCTTCCAAGTTGTAAATGAGTTTGTAGTAATCATTTTGCCTTTTGTAAAAGCTTCTTGCTTTTAATAAATACTTATATTACTTTTACTTTTATATATATATCTGTATTTGCACATGTGTGAGACATGATATTATAGGCTTATATGTTGAAGGAATCTGAAAGTCAGTTGTGTATAACCAGTTAACTGGTTATATAAATAAGCATATTCTGCATCTGCCCACCAGATGGAGACCAAGTACCGTATGTAAATATCAAAATACAGTGTCTGGAAGCTTCCGGATATAAATATTTAATGTAACTGTTTACAAATATTTTGACTTGATACAATCTGATTTTGTTTGTGAGACCATCTCCAAAAGGTCTGAAAGAGTTTCACTGAATTTTTTATGTGACAATTTGCTGTAAACGCTTTGGGGCACACTAACTTTTAGGACTAATAGGATCTTGTTCAGATGACATTTTTAAGTGACCAAAACAAAGCACATGTACAATACTGAGCCACATCACTTTGGATTCACTATGCAGGCAAGGTAATTATGAAAACAGTACTCCACTGTCTGTATTTTAATGAATATACACATTTCTCCTGATTTTTTTTTCATTTCTAATTAATTTTAATTTTTAAATTTTTTTTAAAATTTTTTAATTTTTTTTTTTTAATTTCCACTGGTTTTCTACATTTCTACTTTCCACTATCTTTGTACATTTTCGGTGCCATAGTTCTGATAGAGTCTTTACATTGGTGAATGTATTCCTGAAGCTTTTTCTATTCTAGTACAACAGGTTCGATTCTAGTTTCCCACGTGCATCAGTAGTGGGATTGATTTGATCCTAAATCACTCTTTAAGAGCTCAGACTTGTAAGACCTGCCTGGCCTGTCCAGCTCTTATGTCTTAGTTCAGAAATCAGTAAGACAGTGAAATGATGACAGGAAAAAATGATGCCATATTACAGGAAGGAATGTATGACTTGCAGATTGGTATGGAATGCAGCACACAGTTTAATGCCTGGGTATTTGCTTGTTTGTTTTCTACTCTTTTAGTGTAGCATCCTTGGAAATAACCTGAAAGACCTGGTGGATAAATACCAGCATTATGAAGATGCCTCATCTGGACTTTTGTCGGGTCTCCAGGCCTCTGAAATAGCTGTGAACAAACAACTATCAGAGCCAATTGCAGTGGATCCCAAAAATCTCCAAAGACAACTCGAAGAAACCAAGGTGAAAAGCTTTAAAATGCAGAAGTACTTTTGTTTTATCTGAAAACCAGGATATAATCCAAGTGGCTGCAAGCCAAACTCTTGCCTAGCATTGTGAGCATACAGCTTCTATGCTTCTGAAATTTGGCTATCCAGAGTGATACCTGAAAAGCACTGGGTGAAAAAAATGGGGGTATCAAGATGCCATTAGCAGTGGTGAAAGCAAGATGTGTTTTGTATCATCTAGCAAATGATAGGGTGAAATCTGGAAAGTTTTTGAACTAAGAAAGGATTTAGTGATTATGGTTTGCTATCAGAATAAGGCTTGGATAGGGTTCCTGATAGAGAAATCCATTTGATTGTTGTCTGTGACCCTTGATTTTTTTCTGTTCACATTTTTTACTTCATTATGTAAAGGATCACTGCCTGCAGAGTGAATGTAACCTGATTTGTACTGCACAGAGGACCGGTATTTTTTATTTTTCCCCACTGAGGATGTAACTCATGACTTTATGTAAATCCTGCTATAGGCAAGAGAAGTTAGTGATAGACCTTGTGAAGGTAGAACTCTGACTAGCTGCATAAAGTGTAGGTTTGGAGAAGACTTTTTGGGAACCCAGGTGTAAGGTGAGTTATATAAAGTTTCATACAGTCTGTCATCTTTGAACTGACTCTTACGTTTTCATAAACACATTCAATCACCTACATTATAAATAAAATGGAAGATTATTTGTTTTTCAGTGAGCAAGGCTACTGGCTGTGCCCTTTCCTGCTGTTTTGTTTGTGCTTGGTGAAGTGTCAGTACAGGTTGGATATATTTACTATAGAAAAATGATAGTCAATGGCTTTTGGAAAGTACATCCTTAAACAATTTCTCTTACATCAGCCTCAGCAGTGGTTTCCTTTACCTATGGTATCTTTCAAAGTGGCCTTTGGAATTGCCCAACACTTTGGTGCATGACATCAAAAGGAGACAAATCACAGCCATGTTTAAGACACAAAATTAAAAGTGTAAATTTTGAACTCCTAACAATGGAATGTTTTATGTATGTTTGTGCTTCCAAGCACTAGAAGAGTAGGAATAACACCAATTACAATTTGAAGCTTCATTTAAACTTTTTATTCCTTGTGCCAAAATGAATTATATTCTCTATAATGCAAATTTTCATGGCAATAATACAAAAGGAGTGAGTACTGGGGTTCTTTTTATGAAATGTCTGCATGGATTACTTGCCACACAAAAGAGCACTCAATGAATATGAGTTGGGAAGAAGGGAGAGGGTACAACATGTCAAAAGATTCAAAAGAAGAGAAAAAAACAGGAGGCTGAAGAAAGAAAGCCAGTTAATGAAAGCAAAACAAAGAGTATTTTGAAGAAGTCAGGTGTTGCAAGTTAGAACTGTCCCTTACAGCCAACACATGCAGCTGATAATCCAGCTAGACACAGACCTTGGCAGCATGGTGAAGTCTAATCTTTTTATGAGGATTAACTGTTCTTCAGAATATTCTTCACTGCCTCTGGCATCAGCTTGCTTGCCTTCTGTCAGCATACAAGGTTTTGTGGTACTTTTTTTTTCTTTTTTTTTCTTTTTTTTTTCTTTTTTGGTTGTTGTTGCTTGTTTGTTTGTTTCTTTTTTTTTTTTTTTCCACACAGGTACTAGCCTAAGCATCCTCAGGTCTATCTGAGGTTTATTGTGTCAGATGGGTCAGCAAGATGATGTACTGTGCTCTGGGTACCAGTGCTGAAAGCACTGACATGACTTCTTTGTCCTGGCAGGGTACATAGGATTACCTTTTGATTCATATATTGATTGAGTATCAATGAATATTGAAAAATAAATGAGAAGTCCCTTCATTTTGGACTTGTATAAAGGTCAAGTGAATCAAAACAAAGATACACTAGCACAGAGGCCTGAAATAACTTAAAGATTATTATTCACTCTAGAGTACTTTTATACACTAGGGAGACAAAGCCACTCTTAGAAAATGATTCAGCTTTACTGTCTTTGTTGACTCTGGAGTGAATCATGGCTGGGCTGGTCTCTGAATGTGTGTTTCTTGGTTAGATGGACATAGCTAGCCAAAATTCAGGGACACTGGATTCAGGAGGTTCCTTACTGAAGGTGATCATCTTATTTCAAGCTATTCCTGTTTATGCTACAATATCAGCCTGATCCTTTGTCAATACCACTGGTGGTGAATGTGTAGCTGCTGCTGTTGACTGTATGCTTTTCTCTCTGAATTGTTCTTAGATGCTGAGCTGAAAAATATATTTCTAATACAGAGTCTGTACAAGTGGTCTTTAGAAACAATTAATCAAAAGACACATTTTGAAGTTACATGCAAGAAATAAGTTGAGTCAGACAAGTACTCTAAAACAGAAGTTATAAAAGATGGTGAATGAACTAAGACAAGGACCAGAAGGTTAACAGCAGCCATAGCCACTGGTCAGGATTTGTCTTAAGGAGAGGTCACAAATTGAATTAGTTTATTCCCAGCACTTTGTTTAGGTTCTGTGGCATATCTCAAGCCTTGCATATGTAAATATCAACTGTGTTGAAAAAAATAACTGATAATAGTGGAATTTTACAGGTTCTTCAGGGACAAGTGTCTAACCACCAAATTGCTGTAGAAAAACTGAAAAAAGCTGCTGAAGTGTTATTGGACACACGGGGAGAGTTGACACCAGACAAAGATGAGATTCAGAAAACACTGGGTAAAATATTTGCTTTTCTTAGCACCTCTATTTATCACTTGTGTCTGCATGCAGGTTCTGGAAGAGACAAATTACAGAGCTTCCCCATTCTTGTGTCACTGTTGAAGTCTGTGTTTTGTTGAGTCATAAGTTGTTATAACACAGTAACCTTATTCTTGGTCTCTCTCCTACATTGATCCATACCGTTTTCTCTTAAAAGCTGCCATTTCATTTTTGCTTTTTATTATTTTTTTTTTTTTACAGAAATAGGGATTGCCAAGCAGAAGTAGTGATTTGCTGAGGATCATAAATTCTCCAGTGAAACATGACTCCAGGGAACCTTTTTACAAGTAGTTATTTGAAGTTTGCTTAGCTGAGGAATTGTTTCCTTCTGATTTTAAGAAACTGTCTGTGAAGGGGTTGACTTTGGCTGGTTGCCAGATGCCCACCCAGCTCCTCTCTCACTCCCCTTGCCCAAGGGGATGGGAGTAGAAATTAAGATGGAAAAGCCAAGGGGTTGAGATAAGGACAGGGAGATCACTTATCACTTACTGTCATGGGCAAAATAGACTTGACTTGGCAAAAATTAACTTTTCGTTTATTGCCAAATAAACCAGGTTGCAGAATTTAGAAAAAAAGACAAATTATAGCAACCATCCTCCCCCTCTCTTTTCTCCAGGTTCACCATCACTCCTTTCTTCCCAAATACTCACACATCCTCCCTGCCACACGGTGCAGTATGGATGGGAAATGGATGATTGTGCTCAGTCCCTAATAGGTGTTCTGTCCTCTGCTGCTGCTTCCTCCTCACACCTTTTCCCCACTCCAGTGAGGCAGTGAGGGACCTCCCCACAGGCTGAAATTTTTTGGGATAATATTGCTACAGTGTGGATATAGGCTGAATTTCCTTCAGGAAATATCCATCTCTTCTAGCTGAGGGTCCTCTACATTCTGCAGTGTGGTTATCTGCTCCAGCCTGCTCCTCCACAGGCTTCAGGGAAATCTCTTTTCCAAGCACCTGGATCACCTCTTCCCCCTTTTTCTTCTCTGGTCTTGATGTCTGCAGGACTGGTTTTAATTCTTTCTTTTCCCTCATTTCTCAGTCCCATGCAGTGTTTTCCATTTGTCCAGGGGCACCAGCAGTTTGGCTGGGCAGTTCAGCTGTGCTCTGTGCTGGGTCATTTGGGGTTGGCTGAAACCATCTGTGTCTTGCACGGGGCAGCCCTTGACCTCCGCTCACATGAGCGAAAAGGACGTGCCCCCACCAAAACCTTACCACCACCAAAACCTTACCACCACCTAAACCTTACCACCACCAAAACCCTACCAACAACAAAACCTTACCACCACCAAAACCTTACCACCACCAAAACCTTACCACCTACAATTAATACTCTTTCCTCTCAGTTGGGAGAAGGAGTGCAGCATGGCATTGACCACTGTCTGAAGTTTGAAGACACTCTCTGTGTATCACACAACCCTCTCTTAATGGAATCCCATACCTAACTTGCAGAACAACAAAATAAAGCAACTGGGGCTTGACTCTTTGGAGTTGGTGGTGAAACTCTGTAGGAAGTACATGGAGCTTGTAACTTTCAGAGAGTTATCTTGGAAGTGTTGAATATCTAATGAAAAACCCTCTGGAACAACCTTTCAGCTCTCACAATAACATAAAAGACATAATTACAGAAGAGCTGTCTTAATACTCCGCTATTTTATTTCTTGGGAACAGTCAACAGCTGTCTTAAGCTAGAGCTACATGGAAACCAGTTTCTAAAGCTGGGCACTGCAGCTGTGTGCTGCTCCCACATTTCCCTTGTCCAGTGTGTTTCTTGGCTGGGGTTTGAAGATTTTGATCTTTATTTCCATGTTTTTACTGACTAAAGCTGACATTTTTTTTCTTCATTCTAATGTAGCAATTTTTGACTCAACTGGTGAGAACTGGTAAAATGAGCTAAAAGCTTAGTTTGGCTGGAGGAAAAAATTGAAATATATATTCTCTTTATCAGATGATATCGTGGAGAGATATGACAATTTATCCAAATCTGTGAATGAAAGGAATGAGAAGCTTCAGGTAACTCTGACACGATCCCTAAGTGTGCAGGATGGTTTGGATGAAATGCTGGATTGGATGGAAGGAGTTGAAAAGAGCCTTAAAGAACAAGATCAAGTGCCTTTGAATTCTGCTGCTATTCAGGATATTATTAGTAAAAACATTGTAAGTAGCATTCTTTGAAAGAAGAAATGTTTGATTATGTAGATTTCAAGAAAGGGTTAAAATTGTAGTTTGGCATCTTTAGTGGATTAAAAATAACTTACTAAACAGGACTGTTGTGTGAAGTGAAACTGCACATAAGGATTTTTGTAGCTGAAATAGATCCACACTGATGGTCTAGCTGTAGCAATTTGTTGCTTTATACAGTAGATGAGTTTCACTTCTTAAAATTTAGCAATACAAAGTAGTCCTTGCGTGTTTCAGATGCTAGAACAAGACATTGCGGGTCGCCAAAGCAGTATAAACACCATGAATGAAAAAGTGAAGAAGTTCATGGAAACAGCAGATCCATCTACTGCATGCACACTGCAAGCTAAAATGAGTGAGCTTGCAGGACGCTTTTCTGAAGCAAGTAACAAGCATAGAGAGAAGCTTATGAAAATGGAAGAGCTGAAGACGAAAGTGGAGTTGTTTGAAGGTCTGTCAGAAAAACTTCAGTCATTTCTAGATGAGAAGAACCAGGCACTCAGTGAGACAGAGGCACCAAGAAAGGATGTTGCTGAAGTGTCTCAATACATGCAGGTACTGTAGCATTCAATTTGTGTGCTGTGCATTCTTAGTCTAACTCATTTAAGTGATTGAACAAGAAACAAGGCATGTTTTTTTTGCTAGCTTTGGTTGCCTAGCTAAAATCAAAAGTTTAATTTTGAACAAGTGATTGTAAAGTCTAAAATGAAGAATGTAATCCTATTTTGCAGGAAGCTAGTGTAGAATTGGCACAACACAAGAAAGATCTGGAAGTTTTGAAGCAGCTCCTTGAAGAACTTTCATTCCATGCTCTTCCTGGAGATAAAGCATTGGTATTAGAAAAAGTAAATGCTTTGTCAAAGAAGTTCAAAGAGGTAGAGGAGACAATAAAGGAAAAGTAAGTTGAAAAATCAAAGTGGAAAAATCAACACTTTGGCTAATAACACAGTGGGAATGTTGTTATTACTGCTATGCTTCTGCATGCAATCTCAGTATTTTGCAGTTAACCAGAGTAAGTGAGGGTTTTTTATTGAAAGAAAAAGCTTGTATTTGAAAATGCCTCTGTAGTTAGTCTGTCTGGCTCAAGAGCTCTAAAAAGGGCCATAAAGATAAGTAACTTTTCAAATTTTGTGACATTCACGTGATTCTTAGCAAATTTAAGAAAACGCTCCTTCTCACCTTCTTTGATAGAACATAAGTTGCTGCTTGTGCATATGTCTTCAGAGTGCCATTTGGCATCAGCTGGAAAGGAGAACTGGAGATTCCACAGAAGTTACCTTAACAGCATTCTAGACTAGATTCTGCATATTCTGCTTGTATCCATAAAATTAGCTGTTGTGACACTTTGAATTTAGGAATATCAGATTGATAATATTTGTTGGTTTAATGATTAGAAGGAATAATTCCTTTAATTGTCTTTAATTGTCTAGAGAAGAGGATGTATCATCTTGTCAGAAACAAATGGATGCCTTTGAGCTCCTTGTAGAATCATTGAAGAAATGGATAAAAGAGACAATGGAACGAATTCCAGCAGCACAGCCCTCTCTGAATACAGAGGAGTTAAAGAAACCTTTGGAAGATACATTGGTAAGCCATTGTAGGAGAAGTGAATCTGGCTGAAGGAAAGAAGGCATCTGTTACTAACACTGAAATACAGACTTAAGGTGTAAGCAGTCCCAGTAATTGGGACTAGGGGTCTTGCAGTCTGCATTTGCATTCCCATTTGCTTTGCATGTTTTGCAGCAGATTCCCAAGTAGCAAAGTTGTTTCTTTCTGTACACTGTCTCTTCAGTCTGAAATCAGTTTTGTAATGAAAAAATGACTATCTATTTTAACCAGAACTTAAAAGATGAATGGACATTAAAGGCACCTGAACTGCAGAAGATGAATAGCAGAGGAACTTTGCTGTGTAACCTGATCACTGCTGTGACTTCTCCTGCAAAAAGGAGAGCAGTTGCCAAATCAGGTATGCTTTTGTATAATTAGGTAAGCCTAACATTTCAGGGTTTTTTAAAACCTTTAAGACAAAAATTAAAATTATTTCACCTTTGGATTAGCATTCTGAATATTATGACTTGTGAGAAAACATTTAGCCATGTCTCTTCTGAAAACTGTTTGCTGTGATTCTCATTTAAAATGTCTAGCTGCTGTAGTAATTCAGCACACGTTCTCATTGTTTTATTCTGCCAAAATAATGTAAAAGTGTGCTGGTGTAAACGATTAACATGTCCTAGAGCTGTTATCTAATTCCCAGATAGTGACTAAAACGACAGTATCACAGTTGCCTTCACCTCATCCCAGAAAGCTTCTGGTAATGAGAAATTGACTTATTCTGATCAGTGTTCAGTGCTTCACCTATCCATCAAGTGTACAAGCAGGAGGAATACTAACCTTGTTTTGCAAACACTGATGTACCTGCACAGAGATACCTTTTTAATGGCCAAAAGGCTATTATTCTGTGACACCAAGCAAACATCAAAATGTTTGCAGAGTCATGGAGTTTTTGTTAGAAGGGTAATGAGGACATGGTTTATCTAAAAAGTGAGCCTAGGTAAAGCTACTCATCCCAATATGACAGCGTAATTAATATTAGTGTTTTAGTTGAAACAACAGCATGGAAGGAATCAACTTCATATCCCAGCATGATTTTCCTGGGCCAAAGTGTGTTTTCAGTCTGGACCTTCAGCTAAATTCTATTTGGCTGGTAATCGTAATTTAAAGATAGCAAGTCTATTTCCACAAATTTTTTGTACTCTAGTGGTAAATGTTAATTTGTTTTAGAGAAAGCAGTAATACTACCAGTTATCACTCCAGACATAGTTCAAGGATGTTGGGCATTTTAATGACCATAAGCACATTTTCAGTCAATGCTTGAACTGACTAGGTCTGGAAATAAATTCAAATGTGTTGGCCTTCAGTGGTCATCTGCAAAGGACTGGGGGATTAAGGACTACCAGAGGGTACCTACTGGGCAAAACTGGAACACTTTCTTTCTTGTATCTCTTTGTAGTAGCTGCCTCTGGTTTGGTTTTCTTGAACTTTAAATAAAAATCTTTCAAAGAACATTTTGTAATCTTCTCTGAGATATTTGGGCTCCTTCCTCTGCCTCTTTTACTACTCATATGTGTCCAGATAGAAAAATAGTTAATTGACTATCACATAAGAGCAGGCTAGAACATTTGCCCTCCTAGACAAGAGCTGTGCTGTGTATCACTTTATCACTGTTATAAATACCTGAGTCCAGCTAATAGAGCATGAAGATCCACAAGACTGTGGCTGCAGCCTGTGACTTCTCTTATCTGCTTTGTTTTCTCTTGCCATCCTGCAGCTGCCACTAATGTGGTCATCACTGTCCAGCTGCTACTGTGGGGTGGATGCATAGCTTTTTCCAAGGCAACCATCAATCTTGCTCTGTTAATTGCTGCTCTGGGAACAGATATGTGCCCTTCTCTGCGGTGTGAGCACGTGCCCCAGCCCCATGGTCTGACAGTGTTTGACAAAACCCATTAGCTGTGCTTTCAGAGGCTCTGAGATGATGTTTAATTGGTAGGGCTGCCTGGGTGAGTGGTTGCCTCTAAGTGACAGTAAGGACTTCAGGTGTAACAGTGAGAGCTCCACATTGCAATCCCTGTCATAGAGCATGTGCTCAAGTCTTGCTCGTGCCAAGATAGGGAGGAATTCATCCAGCTGGTGTTGAGAATGTTTGTGCAGAGTTACAATGCTGCTAAACCATAGAATCATTTCAGGTTGAAAAAGACCCCATGAAAAAGTCATAGGGTCCAAACATTAACCCAGCACTGCCAAGTCCAGCACTAACCCATATCCCCAAGTGCCATGTCTACATGTTTTTGATATACTTCCAGGAATGGTATCCTTGGTGGGTGAAGGTGCCCTAAGTAAGTGGTGCCTTTGGTTGTGGTGTCTGCAATGACCACTCTGGGCCTCTCTGCTGTATAATATTTAGTGCTCTCCTCAGAGCCTCAGCATTTGCCACCTAGTCCTGTCCCAGGCCATACCCAGACATGCTGGATCAAACTGTGTTCTCAGCAGGGAACAGGTTCCCTTGGGAGGGAGGGAGGAAGGAAGTCATATTAGCAATGTGGATGAGTTGGCCTCACAGCTGGGGCAGAAACCTTTGTCCCTGGTGAGTTATTTGGCACAGTATTGTGAGCAGTAGGGCTGCTTATACATCATATACATGTGTGCACTTCTGAGTGCATCCGTGTACACAGCCATCCACTGTGCACATGCTCTGCATATGTGATACCACTTATGGTACTTCTGGCTGGAACTTCATTCTAGATGTTATAACAACAGCTACAGATCATGCTGTTTTGAAGAGGAAATGCAGTGCTGGGGTTTTGGTGGGAAAAGGCCCAGATAAGCAAGAAACTCCGTATCTTTTGATCCACAGGTGGCACAATATTAAATGGTGAAGGAGGAGCTCCAGGAACTCAGGATTTCCTGAAAATTAAAGGTCAGTAAAAATTTCAGCATGTGACAAAGAAATGTTGCTTGCCAATTGCTGTTAAATATGGAAGCATTTTTTAAGTCTTATACATAAATCTGCTTGTAGCAGTCATTATTAGACTGAAATTTCACATCACCATCACATAAGACAAGTATATTGACTAGGGCATGATATTAAAAGTAATTATAACAGTTCCTGTCTCATTATTTTCCTTGAAGGCTGACCAAATCTGTCTGTGTTTTCTGAATCAATGTATACTTTTATAAAATATACAGGAATAGCTATTGTAATATAAGACGTGACTTATGAGAAATACCTGTCTGTGAGGTTTGAAACTGTAACACCCATCAGCATTCACAACACACATATACACAAACATATGTATACAAACCCACCCATTTTATATACATTTGCATCACTGTGACCAACTCTTTTAACAGAAACAAAGGAACTTCTTAGATAAGGACTTTATATGCCAGAACTGTAGCCCTGACTATTCAACTTTGTATCATGGAATTGTTACTTAAAATACTAAGACAGCAATGGGGGGAAAGATTGAAATGAGTTTGTGTACTTTTATGTATTGAAATAATGATTTCTGTGAAGTAGGAAGCTCTCACAAAGAGGAACTTTTATTAGCTCTTTCAGATGTAGTGTTGCCACATTTAGAGTGGATTGGAAATAACTAACACATTCAGAAACTTCTTAATACTAGCTATTGTAATTCAGAGTACTGTTTAGAAGTCCATGCAGTATTGATGGAAGGGCTTGTAACTCCTAACATTGTCTCTGTGCACCTTTCTTTACAGAACTGACAACTGTTCAGCAAGCTATGTCTGATGTCAACCACAGCTATGAAGATCTGGGAGTTTTATTGAACGAAAAGATTTCAGAACTAGAAAGCATGCTTTCAAAAATGCAAAATATTCAGGAAGAATCAGCCTCAATGATGCATTGGTTGCAAAAAATGGACAAAACTGCATCAGACTGGGAAGCTGCTCCAACAGATAGTGAAGCAGTTAAAGCCCAAGTTGAGCAACATAAGGTACTTTGTGCCTTCAAAGAAATAATTTTTCCTGTAGTTATTGGGCAGATGCTATGAAATAACTGATATCTCAGCACAGCTTAATGTTGCAGTGAGTATTTAAATGATCCTACTAAGCACATTAGTCAGGCTTAGAGCAAATCTGGCCAACTGTGTCAGTGGAGTGAAGGAGCACTGTGTCAGAATGAGTTTTGCAGGTCAGGAAATAATAATTTTGGTGGACAGTTTGAATTGGTGAGGCTATACTGATTATGCAATAAACTCTTTTGATCTTAGTGGTTTAGAGATATATACTAGATTCCTTGTAATATCTGAAAGGCTGTATCTGTCCAAAAGCTGTTTCTGCAGCTGCTGGTTCACTGACACTGCACAGACCTCCCGCTCTCTGCAGCTGCAGCAGCTTTATGTCTCTCCCAAGGCAGTGTTTCTCTTCAGCAGCCCTGTCATGCTTGTTAAGTTCTATAGCTGCACAACAGTCTCCTTCCCCCTTTATAACTGAGATGAGAAAACCACCGAATCAGCAAGCTTCTGTCCTGTTTCTGCACTGGAGACATATGCTTGCCTAGCAATGAAGGACAATATTTACACATGTAAGGTTCATCTATAAAGGGAAATGTAATGGATAGGGAAAATTCTTTCCTTGCTTGTGATTGTGTATAAACAAAGACAGAATTTGATTTAGCTGACTTTCTTTTATATTTGGTGGGTCACCCTTAAAAATTAACCTGAACAGCTACCAACTTCCTCAGAGTTGGATAGCATTCAATCCTAAAATTCAGACCAAGTGTGGAAGCAAACCAGCTCTTTATTTCTTAACAGAGAATGTGCAAAGCTGACATGATCATTTTACCCACAGTATAGTAATAGAAAAGTATTCACAAATAGTTGGAAAATTGAATGAGTGCTCAGGCAAGAGTCATCTGATGCAGCTGAACCTTTTGCTAGAGGTTCTAAATCAAGTACAGTTTGTTCAGTGCTTTTTTATTTTTGTGGGTTCTGGATAAGTAAAAAGCAGCTCTGAGGCAAGATTTGTTACTTAAGAACATTCATATAAGAGCCCTTTGCCAGGCATGTAAGAAATGTGCACTTCTGTCTGCAAGAAAAGCGTGAATAAAGATTTGTTGGGGTATCTCAGTATTTTCTTGGGTCTACACTTAAAACCCTGATTCTCTTTGAACTGTGGGTTTAGGTGATCTACAAGAAACAGTCTGTGATAGCAGGACTTCTACTGAGGTAAATGAGGCCACACCATGCTCCTCTCTGGTGGTGCTACCTGGGTTATTTCTGCTGTGAGCTGTACTTTGTATTGGTCAGTTTGCCTTCTGTACACAAACAGATTCCAAGTATGTGTGAATATGATGGGACCTAGTGAATCTTATTGATCTGAATTCTTCTAGTTCCCTTACTTGTTCAAATTAAGCTATAACTATTAATGTAGTTTAAATATGTCAGGTTCTCTCTTCCAAAAAAAAACAACCTTGCAATGTATGTCACTATAATGTGTTTTGAGATTCATAGCAGAAAATAATATATACATGCCAAATATTTATTTTTTGTGTTCGTGTTTGGCATCTCAGTATTGTGGACTGCAAACTTTACCTTTCTTCTTTAGTCTCTTATTTATTTATTTTATCACTTAAATTTTCAGCTTTTTGAAACTGAATTGAAGCAAAGTGCAAATAAAGTGCAGGAACTAAAGGACAAGGTGACAGAGCTGTTGGAGAAGAACCCTGACTCTCCTGAGACACCTAAGTGGAGACAAACGTTGGATAAAATAGGTACCTCAGTAAAGCTGTATTATAGCTCAGACTGATTTGGAAGGTTTTTTTTTATGAATTTTTTAATTTATTAGCAATAACTAGTATTTTTAGTATCTTGCTTCCTCTTACCTCTTAAATTCTGTGGTAGTAACTCCCTTTGCAAGGTTGTAGGTCTGAAGTAATTCCAGAGGTGTCCAGGGGGTTTGAGATTGTGTTAGTGCAGAGGCTACAGCTTGGCTCCCTGTTTGAGAGGCTTTGTCTTTTTCAAACTGTGTGCAGCTTAAAATTGACTGGGCAGTTACTGCTCCAGGTATGTCTTTTGTTCTTCTTACAAAATAGAACAAATTAAGCTGATTCTAATTTCATGTAAAGAATGGTTTGAGTTGTTGGTAATGCTTCTGCATGCTTTTTTTCCTATGGTTTTTGGCATTTTTGGGTTTGGTGGCTTTTTCCTGTTTTCTAAAATTGATTGTATAAATTTTGCAAAAAAAAAAGAAAAGAAAAAAAAGGAAAATGATCATATTTGAACAATAGATTTTGAGATATTGCAGTGTATAATTGTCATGAGCTTTTAAAAATTCCTTTTAGGTTAGTCATATTATAAATAAATAAATTGTAAGTTGATAACATTATAGGTCAGCCTTGTTTTATAGTGATAGGCATTTGCATAGCTCTATCAACAGTAATTTTGAAGCTGAGAATTTTTCCAGTCTGTCCTGTTTGTAAGTGAAACTCTGAGAAGTTTCTGAAAAGCAAGTACTGTCTCCAACAGACCTTCAGTAGTGTTGAAAGGGGATTAATAAAGAATGAGCAGAGGACTGTGAAGCAGCAAAAGGAACTGTAATAAACAGGGATGAAAATCAGGGACAGGGAAAGTTAGCAAAACACCAGAGCTGACTGAGCAAAAACTGACAGTATCACAGGGGGAAAGTTTGTAAAACTCAAAGGCTGCTCTGCAAACTACTGGCATAGGTGTGAACCTAAGATCACAGTGCTTTTGAAATCCCTGTGTGCAGAAATATTGTCATTGCCCATCATTAGGTACCTAGTTTAGATGTCTAAATGAAGCAGTTAATCTCCACATGCTAGTGGCACAGACATTTGAAAGAGTTAGGCTCTTTCAGAGGGTTGTCAGAGTCAAAGTCTAATTTTGGGCTTCTGCTCACCCTTGGAAAGGTATGGGGCTTTTTTACTGAACAAGCAGGGAGATTTGTCTATCTAAATCAGACACCTGAGTTATAATGGACTATAACTGTTTGCCTTCTATGTCTTTTGAGACCAAAGCCTACATTTGGGGTTATTTAATTTAGTAATATTCCAGTCCAATTTTATTACATGTTGTATATTCATTGCTTTAAAATTTCTGCATGTGGCTGATCATCATCCAAGTGTATGTGGGTCTGACTGCTAAAGGATGTTATTTGCAGAGTCACTGCAATAAAGCATCTGGAGTTAATCAGCAAGAAGCCTTATGAGAGAGCTGTGTTTATGTTTTGTATATGGTCTGCTGTCTCACAACCTATCTGCTAGAACATGCATGCAATATGTTAACATTATCATTGTTAGATTCCAAATGGAAAGAGCTCAATCAAGTTACATCTGAGAGACAACAAAAACTGGAGGAGTCTTCAAATTACCTGACGCAGTTCCAGACAGCAGAAGCTCAGCTAAAGCACTGGCTTGTAGAAAAGGAGCTGATGGTCAGTGTGCTGGGACCACTGTCCATTGATCCTAACATGCTGAATACACAAAAGCAGCAGGTTCAGGTGAGTAGTGCCTACACATGTTATTGATTTAAGTTTCTTCTGCTTTTTTTGCTATTAGCAAGGTACTATTTTGCATCTAGAGTAGAGCGTGGTTAGTATAAGCCATTAGATTTTTTATCTTTAGATATCAGCTTCCATCATACTTGATGACGGTAATTACAAGAAAAAAATATCATAAGAGTGAACAGAGATCAGAGCAGGTAAAAAAAAATGCTGTGGAGATACTGATCCTCTGAGGCACTTTTTGGTTTTGACCATACTGTGGTTTCGCTATAGTGGAATGAAAATGTCCTTTTGAATTTTATTAATTTGACATTTTATTGTCATTCTTCATATACACAGAACTAGCATTTTGAGATTTTATTCCCTTGACTCTGCCACTAGCTAATAAAAATATGAAGGCAAGTGAAATGCAGTACTGTGAATAGATACGGGGCCAAGGGTGTCAAAGACAGAAGAAAAAGTATAATGAAAAAGTGGAGTAGTTTACTGACAGCAACAGAGCAAACTGCAGACAAAAGAGACTAAAAGTGAAATCAGATGAGGTTGCAGAAAGTAGAAAATTAAATTTCAAACATTTCTGTTGCTGACAGTTATTCTAAACTGATGGGAACTTATTTGTTTTTGAAAAAAAATCTTATTAAAGCTGCAATATCAAGACTGTTTAAAATTAAGTGTTTAAAACATGAACTCTGTTCTAATACTGTGTGAGATACTGTGACCCAATACTGGTTTGTAAGTGGTTCAAGAAGTCTAGACAGATGGCCTAAGACTATCATGTGTCACAACAGTCCTTAAAAGTTCAACCTAATTGACTTAAAAAGAAAGGGCTTGGAATGTTCTGTAAAGTAAAACTTGTACATTTGTCCCTTCTTCTGCAAGCACTGTGACTTGCCATCAAAAAAAAAATACTGAGAACCAGGGATAGAAATTTTAAAGGTCTTCCACTACACATTCAGTCATTTTGTGAATTATCCACATAGTCTCTGTTCTATAATAACACACTGCAATATTATGTCAGAATACACCTTCTTTGAAGTTCTATCTTAAGACAAATATCAAAACTGTCTAGGAAAGAAGACACTGCTTGAAACTAAACAGCACTTACTTTGCTTGGTGTGGTTACTTAATTATTGTAGTATTAACAGAAATCATTGTTTACTTGTATCTCCTCATTGAATTTCCATTAGATGATGTGTAAATTCACTTAATTTTTTTCTGGTTCTTTGATGCAAATGCTTGGAAACAACACAGTTTATGTAGAAGGCACATTTATTTCACTGTCTTTTAAGCTCAGATATGCTTGATAAGAGAGCTTAGCTACAGCAAATTCTACATTATTTTTTTGTCAGAAGCACTTTTTTTCCCTCATTAAGTAAATGAATTTTAAAATTCTTTTTTTCTTAGATTCTGCTCAAAGAGTTTGACACTAGGAAGCCACAATATGAGCAGCTAACTATGGCTGGTGAGGGGATTCTGGAGAGACCTGGCGAGCATCCACCCTCACATGAAATTGTAAAAGAGCAACTGGCAGCTGTGGCACAGAAATGGGACAGCCTAACTGGCCAGCTGGGGAAGAGATGTGACCGAATTGAGCAAGCTATTGTGAAAAGCACCGAGTATCAAAGCATGCTCAGAAGTCTGTCTGATAAACTAAGTGCCTTGGATAGTAAACTGTGCAGCAGCCTGGCTGTGAGTACACAGCCTGATGCTGTGAAACAACAGCTGGGAATTGCTAGAGAAATGAAGGAGGAAATAGAACAGGAAATGAAGAACATAACTGCAGCACAAGCTCTTTGTGAAGAACTGTCAGCACTGGTTGGGGAAGAGTATTTGAAAGCAGAACTTACAAGACAGTTAGATGGCATCTTAAAATCCTTTAAGGATATTGAGCGAAAATCAGGTTAGTATTTATTTAAAGAAAAATAGCAACTAAGGTATAAAGTAAGGCAAGACTTTGGGATAGAGATGTTGAGTGAGCTGAGCCTGATGCCAGCTTCCTATCCAGTCCAACCCCCAAGCAGTTGTACCTTACCATTTAGAAGAATCCCCATACCTTGGAAAGGCAAGAACTATGCTTGGGATATCTACTGAATAGTTTGGGAGAGAATTTGAAGTAAAATAGCAGAGCTGCTTTTGTCATCTCTTAGTTCAGGTGCATCTTCACTGAATTAGAATACCAGAAGAGAATGCTGTTCATTGAGTTACCTAACTTCATAGGGGTAGAGTGTAAGCCAAAATGATAATTTCTAGGCAAACTCTAGTTAATGGCTTAGTGAAACACAGTGGTAATTGTATAAAACTGCCTGTGGCAGAAGGGGAGTGGTAGTCTGCAGCCTTTCCTTACCCTGTGAACAATAGAACTGAGCAGTAATACATTGCAAGTGATAACATACTTTGTTCTCCCTAGCAGCCTCTGTTTTAGGTTTTTAATTTCCTCTGGTCACAAGGAACTTCAAAGAATCTCCCTGAGAACATGCACCGCCTGTAGGCCATAAGTTAGACACTGCTAGGTTATCCCACTTAATATTCCCTCTGCTTACACTTTGTAATACCACGAAGCACAATTGTGTGTTTTTTATCCCCAAAATCTGCCCTTATGGATTCATGTGGACACAAACTGGATAAGCTCACCTTATCAGATTCACATTCTAATGCCTTCACTGCTCTGCTGTATTACAGGAATGAGTCTGTCCTTTGCAAGAACCTTGGTTGTCTGCCAGTCAACCACCACATACTAAGGACTAGCTTTCTTTACATTAATGATCATGCATTATAGAATCAGTATTAGTTACTGTTTTTTTCACTGAATACTAGCAGGTTGTGCAAATGAACCTCTGTGCTGCCTTCTCTTTTGCAGATAACCATGTTCAGCAGCTTCAGTCAGCGTATGCCACCTCTCATCAGTTCCAGCAAATGTCTAAGGACTTTCAGGCCTGGTTAAGCAAAAAGAAAGAAGAGCTGAACCAGGCTCCTCCTGTGTCAGCCAAACTCGATGCCTTGCAATCACTAATTGAAGAACAGAAGGATTTTAAGAAGACAATGACTGATCAGATTAGTTCATATGAAAGAATTGTTGCAGAAGGAGAAAGTATTTTACAGAAGGCTCAAGGAGCTGACAAAGCAGTGTTGCAATCCCAAATTGCCACACTCAAAAATAACTGGGATGAAATGAATAAACAGGTAAAAGAAAGGGAAGATAAATTAACAGATTGTCTGGAGAAAGCTCTCAAATACAAGCAGCATGTAGAAAGTCTTCAGCCATGGATAGAGAAGTGCCAAAGCAACCTGTCTGAATTAAAAGTTGGCATAAACCCCGTTGAAATAGAGAATTCTATTGTTCAGGTGAGGGCATGGCAGAAGGACCTGGATAAACACCATGGGATGATGGAACTATTAAATAATTCTGCTGAAAGTTTGCTCAAGGCCAGTCAAACAGATAAAGAAATTGTTCAAGAAGAAACGAAGTTGCTGAATCAGAATGTGAATGTGGTTACAGAACAGTTACATAAGAAGAGAGAGTGCTTGGAAAGTATGGCACAAAGACTGAAAGAGTTTCAGGAATCATCCAGGGAAACTGAAAAACAGCTTAAAAGTGCCAAAGAGCATCTGGAAGCTCATGACTCACTTGGACCTCAGTCATTCAGCAACAAACACCTGACAATGATGCAGGCCCAGCAGAAAGCCTTGCAGGCTTTAAAGCCTCATGTTGATTTAGCAAAAAAGCTTGCCCAAGACCTGGTGGTAGAAGCTTCTGATTCAGCAGGTGTTTCTGACCTTTTGCTCCAAGCTGAATCTTTGGAGAAAGAATACACTGCAGTGAACCAGCAAGTTGAGGATAGGTGCTCATTCCTAGAGACCAAACTTCAGGGAATTGGCCATTTCCAAAACAGCATCCGAGAGATGTTCTCTCAGTTTGCAGAGTTTGATGATGAACTCGATAGCATGGCTCCAGTGGGGAGAGATCTCAAGGTACTGCAATCACAGAGAGAGGACATAAAACATTTCATGAAAAAGTTGGAAGATCTTATAATGAATAATGAAAATGCTAATAAAAACTGTAAAATTATGCTAGCCACAGAAGCTGAAGCTTCTCCTGATCTTGTTGGTATAAAGAGAGACTTGGAAGCTCTAAATAAACAATGCAACAAGCTACTAGACAGAGCAAAAGCCAGGGAAGATCAAGTGGAGGGTACTATTTGCCGTGTTGAGGAGTTTTATAGTAAGCTAAAAGAATTTTCCACTCTGCTTGGGAGAGCTGAAGAACATGAAGAGTCACAAGGTCCTGTTGGAATGGAAACAGAAACTATTAATCAGCAGCTGAATACATTCAAGGTAGGAAGATTGCTTTCTTACTATTATAAAGTATTTCACCAGAATACGATTTTATTAAAAATTGTAGCGAAAGGGATTGGTTAAGTGCAGACCTTGAAGGCATCTTGTTTCACAGCAGGCTGTTCTGCCTGTATGCTTTTTGTTTGTTTTAAATGGGTATCTTCTCACACTCCAGACAAGCTTTCCTTTGCTATGACTTGGCAGACATTGGGAATTTTACATCCCAGATACCAGTTCCTGCATCCCAGTTCCCTCTTCGCCTCTCTTCACTATCTTGTTACCTTCTGTAATCGATCTGCCATTTTTATTTTTGAGAAAATGCATATTGTCTCTATTTGATGTCCATGTCTTCACAGTGGTGTGAATTTTAGACTGCAGTGTTCACATACCAGCCCACATTCACTTTGCTTATCTGAGTAGTTCAGGTTTTTTTCACCTGGGTATAGGCTTCAGCATATGCAGGTTTAAGATACCACCATTTGCCATTTTCTGTTCTGATACACTGGCCAGTTTTACCTCATGGAATCCCACCCTGACCTAGGAACATCCTAGTAAAAAGAAAACAGTCAAAATAATCCTCCTGTTATATTAGGAGCTGGCTGTAGCATCTTTATCCAAAGTGCATTTCGGAGCTTCTGTGTGCAGCTTTTTAATACACCAGCTAGCAATCCATGTCCAGCTCAAAACAATGCATTGCAGTGATGGTGAGTGTTAATTGCACTTTGGTGCTGAAATGAGTACAGATATTTGCTTGGTTTAGGTTACAATAAATGAATTTCCAGTGCTCACCGGAAAGATTTATAGATGTAAGCAGTGTTTGAAAAAGATCATAAATCTGCTAGTGGCTCTACAGTAGCACTGAATATTCTGTGCTGCTTTGGTTTCATTCCAATCTAATATTGATTCAAATATTTATAAGACTTGTACATGAGTTGACACTTAATGATAAAACCAAACCTTCATAGCAGGATTCGATAAGCCATGTTGTTAAAAATTTGATGACCTTGGAAAACAGTCATTACATGGCTGGCCCAACAGAGGGTGCATGTTGCTTGTTTAAGCCATATTAGAAAGGAAAATTAAACCAGAAAACTTTCATCTGGGAATTCCAAATGGAAGTTACTGTTAGTTTTGATGACCTTTCAGAATGCATAAATAAAGACAAAAATCTTGAACAAACAGTTACATTATGAGGAGATTCCATTAGACTGGGAGGATTAAAATTGTATGCCAGTATATCCTAACAAGTCTATCTCAATTTAAAAGAGAAACAAATGGCTTTTCTTTGTATATGGTTAGTAAAACACTTTGGATATTGGAAGATAGCAACAGCTCCTGCTGTGATTGCTCTTGCTTACACTGGCTGTACAGGATTTCAGTTGCAGTCAGTTTGGGATCTCTGATTTCACCACATTTCTTACATTTTCCAACACTAGGTGCAGCTTCAGGTCTTTGTTAATACATATTTTATACAAAGAATTGTATATATACAAATATGTATTCTATTATAAAGAAAAATGCTCCGAGGGGGTAACAACCATGGAAATGGATGGTAGGAGAATCCAGTTCCCTGGGTGTTGTCTCAGTGTTGTAGCTCATCAGGGTATTGGACATGACGCAGCAATGGAACAGTTTGGGAGTGAGAGCCTTCTCTGGTCTGTGCAGACCTGTGGGCTGAGAGTGTCCCTGAAACACAAGAGCTTGTGTGGGGAGAACACCAATAAACCTGAAGAGACATAAAGGAGAGCAGTGATAGCAGTATGTTTATATCCAGAAGTCTACTCTGGAATTGTATTTACATTAGCTATTTATAAGCTTAGAAATGTGTTTTGCTTGAAGCAACTATTTTAGGCCATGCTTTTGCTTAGGATTAAAAACACAATGCCATTAAACAGGAGGTGAAGGACGATGAAAAAGTGAAGGGGTTGTTTAAATAAGTGAAAAGCAAATGTAGAAATAAAACAGCAGAGTGAGGAGCCTTTGAAGAAAGGAGCTAGGGACACCAGCATGGGAAATTTTACTAACTGAGAGTGTAGTTAGTGAAGGGATACTGATTGCAGGAGTATAGGAATCAACTCTCCTAATAACTGGTGTCAGTACTACTGGGGCATATCAAAATTACAGTGGGTAATGTACCTGTTTATACTCTTTGCCCTGCCAGAGAGCAGCAAACTGTGGGGAGGCTGGCTCCCACAGTCCTGCTCCACTGGTGCTGTGTTTGCTCACGTTTATGCACCTACACAAACACGCACAACCTGAAAGTGGGGCTGCGGCCACAAAACCACAGTCTGGCTCCTTATGGCTTCTGTGGTCAACTGCAGTCAGCTTCTATTCCTCANAGGCTCCCACAGTCCTGCTCCACTGGTGCTGTGTTTGCTCACGTTTATGCACCTACACAAACACGCACAACCTGAAAGTGGGGCTGCGGCCACAAAACCACAGTCTGGCTCCTTATGGCTTCTGTGGTCAACTACAGTCAACTTCCATTCCTCAAGAGTAAGGCAAAAGAGTTCTTTGGTATAGATGTATTAACATGAAATCTTCACCCTCTTCAGGGAAGGATCTTGTGTAATGGGCCAGAGGTGGCTTTTGTGGTTTAACCAGTTTTTATGTACAAAGAGTTAGAGCTATGTGCATCTTCTTGGCATGACATTAAAACACATAATTAAAAAAAAATAAACTGGCTTTGAGTTGCATTTTCTATGTATCTATATATTTAAAATACCTATGCATACTTGTTTTATTTATATTTCTTCTTTGTAATGTACTTATTCCAGTCGCTACAGAGTGTTAAATTGAAAGTACTTACTGTCAGTGTTTAACTATATTTATTTACAAGGAAGTTATAAAATTTGCTTTCTGTAAATGAAAATCTCCAGAGCAGTTCATTTGAAAGTAGAACCATAACTCTTACTTCATTTCTAGCAGAGTATAATCAAATGGAGAATTTATCTTAATTGATATAAACCACACAAAATTAATTACTAATTAACTTGACTTTTAAAGACACTTTTTACCCCAAAGTCTGTATGCAATGTGTAGATTAGTTCTGAAAGGAAATTTCAGTAAATTAGGTTTGTTAAGCTACACTGAGCCTGCCACCATTCTTCAAAAGCAAAACAAAAAAGAATTGTGCAAATAGACTGAACCAAACACTCTGGGTTTCAGTAGCCTCACAGTGCTAGAATGTTTGCAGTTGGAGCAGCATTTGCAGCTAGTTTCTCTCTGAAATAAAGAACTCAAAGTTGAATTGTTTTACTTTTTGAAACTTTTTCACAATTCTTTGTACTGCCATTAAAAGGCATTTGTCTTACTAAAACCGACATGGCACTGTTACAGTATGTGGTTCATTTGATTTTTGCTTTTACTCTTGGAACAAAAGCAGATATAGTCATTAGAGGTTGCCTTCTAATTGGACTTTATGGGAATTTTTAGGTAGCCTGAGTATTCCTGCCAATGAGCTTGAACTGAGATTTTAATTGGCTTATGTTATAGAATCACAGAATTGTTTAGGTTGGAAAAGACCTTTAAGAACATCAAGTCCAACATTAACTCAGCACTGCCAAGTCCACCACTTAATCATGTCCCTAAATGCCACATCTACATGTCTCGTTAATTATGTAGAGGCTGTCTGTCCTCTGATTTTTTGTTTTAAGGCAAATAATGTTGAAAGCAGAATCAGAAGTTTAAGTTTCTTTTTGTGCTAAGTGTTGCATATGCCATGCACTGGTTTACAAACCCTAGAATAAGATACTAAAATCGTCCTTGGGATTTACTACAGTTAAGGTCAGTATTAATAAGTGAAGGTAATAGAAGCAACTATTTAATTTTTTTAAGAATTGTGTTTCGAAAGTGACTGATCTGTCATATGAAAGTCTTCAATAGAGTGAAAAATGGTACACTATCTTTAAACTGTTCAAATAATTTTGCTGTTGAAAAAATACAGACCAATTTCAGTTATATAATTCCCTTATAAAATCATGCAGCACTTTCTGAATTCAGCAAGGATCTGGTTTTGGTTGTTTTGGGTGAGAATAGCCATGGACAATAGGACTGTGCATCAAAAGCATCAAAAATGCTTTTGGCATCTTTTCCATTATACTATATCCTCCGCCAGAGAATCCAGAGGTTATTATCTGTTTGGCATTATTGTAATGTTACGCTCACCAGACAGGAGGAAGAGAGAATTTGTTCTGCATGACTTTAGTGTTTTGATACGTAGCTGGCTGTTTATCAAGTAAATCAATAAACACGAAGTGCGGTATGTTTGTATTTCTTGCATACGGTGCATCCTGCTTGCTGCTTAACGCAGAAAGCTCAAGCTGATTGTAGTGAATGCACTGGGTTAAGTTTTACCACTGAGTGCCATATGCTGTCCTTAAACTGAGGTCTGAGTTGTCCCTAAGTGCTGGCTGCTGTCACACAGGCAGCTCGGGTCATCGGGGGCACGGCTTCTCCTGGGGCCGAGCAGAGCTGATTGCTCAGGCAGCTCCTCCTGCGCTGGTGGAGAGGGACCCGTGAGTCTCTCAGCTCTTGACTATGAAATAGAAGTATGGGTGCAAAGTGCTGAACTGTCTTTAAAGGATGTAAGTGTCCGAAACGGGAATCTTTGCTCTGATAGACTGGTTTTGGGCCAAAAAATTCTTTCAGATATAGTTCGTTTTTTCCCCACTATTTTAACGTTTCCTTCAGTGCAAGCCGGCTTCTTCAGGAGTGGCTGCCCTGTCAGCCAGTGCCACCCTGAGCTCTTGCCTCAGAGCTGGTAACCGGGTTGAAAAAAGCCAACACTGGACTGAACGTCTCCCTTTGCATGTCAGGTGGAGCAAAGTGTGGCTATCCCAACACCTAATCTACACACTAGGCGAGTTTGGGGGATTCCTTTGCTAAAATAACACACAGCCAATGTTTCCGTGTAACTCGGCTGTGGAGCGTCCATGGAAATGAGGGCTTTGTCAGCCGGGGCGATGGGTGCGGGCGGCGCTGGAGCGAGGCTCCTGCCCGGAGTTCCTCCCGGGAACGCGGCCCCGGCGGTGCGAGCGGCGCTGGAGCGAAGCTCCTGCCCGGAGTTCCTCCCGGGAACGCGGCCGGGGCGGTGCGGGCGGCGCTGGAGCGA
>VZRZ01000269.1:59500-182597 GCA_013398175.1 Climacteris rufus | reverse complement strand
GGGCGGAGCGGGGCGTTCCTGCGGCCGCGGCGGGGCAGCCGGGGCTGGGCGGGACGCGGAGGGGCTTTCCCTGCCTCGCTCGTTCGCAGCTGCGCTTCAGCAATGAGGAGCAGGCGAGGGCAGCCCGCTAGCGGGGTCCGGCAGCCCGGTGTAGTCTGCAGCCCGCAGCCGGGAGCTCCAGTGTAAACCTGCCGTGCCTTCGGGGAACGCGCCGCCCCTGCTCCGCTCCGCTGCTGCCTTAAGAGCTCCCAGGACGGCATCGGGAGAACGGGGCTGAAACACTCGTTTTCCGTCCATTTGCTCAAAGGACGCCTTGGCTTGGCTGCTAGAAAATGATGTTTTCCCGTGGGACTTGTGGAGACACCACGGACGAGCCTGGTACAGGAGGAGGATAAGCTGCCTTTCGGATCAAGGTTATTTATAGCTACTGCCAAAAAAGTAAAGGGCTGTTTATTATTCTTACTGTTCTGGATTTAACTTATTTCCCCCCGCCCCCAGGATTTTCTCCGTGCCTTGGTCAGGACCATACAAGCCACTGTGGATTCTGTCTTTTTAAGCTGCCACACCGCGTTTTATTTATAAAGGAGATGGGACCCTGCGAGCCAGCTAAATGGATTACAGTTAAGCAGTCATGTACAGAAGATAATGTACTGGCTTCTGTAACACTTGTTCATTTGAAGGCTTATTTGGGAGATTTCAGATACGGAATCTGACCTGGAAAAATAAATGAAGCCTTCCGCTAAATGTTTGAAATATTTGGCTACTGCTGATTTCTGCTATAATTTGCTTTTTTGTGACATTGGAATATTTCTATTACTTACTTACTGAAGCACTTTATATTTTGGGGGATAGGAAACCTCATATCCAGGTAAAGTCAAATTTAAACAGATGCACTGATGATGGATGACCTCAGCCACTTCTCTTCTTATGATGTATGTTTTTGTATCTATGCATCTTGTGCTAAGGGCAAGTTTACTATTTCTTCAGATTGCTAGTGTTTTTTAAATATTTGCCCTGAGTCTGTGAAAACAGAGGTGTACTTTTGTGAACACTTACAACATGGGGAAGCCACTTAGCAGGCCAGACTGTCTACGTCAGAATCCTCCATGTGTTGGCAAAGGGGAGGAAGATGAAGATCTGAATATTGAGGACTGCTACGTTCCCCAGAGGTCTATCTATGACACCGTGCGGCTGAATGAACAGATTGATTCGGGCTCCAAGGGCAGCCTCTCGTCGAGGCATTTCACAGACAGGACCTTGCCCTACAGTCACAGAACACTGGACATCAGTACTCTGTGCTCCAATGGTGCCCTTACTTCTTCCAGTGTTTTTGAGCTCCGAAGCCGTGAAGCCAACAAGTTAGATGAAAAAATTATCTTTGATGCTCTTAAACTGAACAGTGATATAATTCGGACAGCTGGATTACCCAAAGCGAAGTCTCACACGGAAAAGAAGGAGCACAGACGATCGTGGAGAATGCTTGTTCCACCCAACTTTCCAGATTACACTAACAGAAGTGAGAACTCCTTTACTGAAACTGCTGATATGTCAGAGGCAGCCAGACTGGGCAAATGCAAATGGGGTACGAATTCTCTTACCTCGGAAGAGGGTGATTCTGGTTTGTGCAGTCCTCCAACAGAAAGGGAAGATAAACAAGATACACTGTTAGCAGGGGAGCAAACTCAAACACAAAGTTTGTCTTCTGCAGAAGATATCCATGCAGTGGGTCAGTTCAGACCATACATCCCAGCAATTTGCAGAGAGCAGCAAACCCCACAGCTTGCAAGCATGAGTGTCCCTGTCAAAGAAAGCTGCGGATTGGCTTTGCATGACAGTTTACCCTCTGGAAAAGTAAAACAAAACAATGCCCAGACACGTGAGAGTGATCAGGAAGAAATGGCGGAGAAATACTCACAAGGTTTCAAAGAGAAAATTCTGTCACATGAAGATCCTCTTCAAGGTGATGGAAGAAGTATTACCCCTGGCAAAAATGAAGTGGAAAACGCATATGAAGTTCATGAAAAAACTACAACACAAGTCCCAAGAGAAGAGCAGGATTATGTGGATGATGCACCTCTTCATGTAGATGTTTATTACACTAATGCTGCTGTAAATACTAGTGAGTTGGATTTTGCAAAATACGAAATTTTATCTGATACAGAGGAATGCAGTGTAGCACATACAGACTCAAATGAAATGGCATTTTCTGTTCAACAACTCGAATTAGATAGTACTGTAAGCTGCCCCAAAGTTTTCCCAGGGAGAAATAATGGCAATATCTGGACTACTGGCATCCAAGACACCTTGGATACAGTCTGCAATGGCCTCTTGTCCAACAAGGTAATTAAAAAAAGAAAAAAAATACTTGTGAAATAGTTGTAATATAACCTTAAAGACATTTGTTTAAAACTCTACGTTTTGTCATTATTCTAAAAACGTGATTTTTTAAAATTAATAATTAGGCAGCTGCCTGTGCTTTGCAAGCAGGCAGACGAAAGGCTGCCCGCCTGTGCTGAGAGCTGCCTGTGGCATTGGCGTGCCAGGGAGCAGCTGTGATGGTACCCGAGGGTTTTTCAGGCGCAGCATCTCGCAGTGTGTGTGAGCGCTGCGGCAGGGAGGACATGAAGTGAAGCTTTGTAATAAGGAAAGGGTGTTTGCCGGCTCTGTAATTTTTTTCTTCCCGCTCTGGTTGAAATCTGAGCTACTTCAAGCTTTGTTGCTAAGTTGTTCTGGTAAACTTTGGCCTCGGCAATAATTGTAATTTATTTTAAGCTTCTCTCCGCAAAGAATGTACGCGTTTTTAAAGGGCAGTTTATGGAGATCAGTCCTCTCTGTGGTAGGACATTGCTCTCCAAAGAAGAGGCTTTATGGCACATAAAAGAAGAATTTGTTATTGATTCTGTGTTAAAATATTACTCTGCCTCCTCCCTACCCTACAGTCAAGAAAAACAAGAGTTTTCCTTCTTCTAGGAGCAGCCAACTCATTGCACACACTCAGTTTTCATGTAACCACAGTCTTACAGTTTTCAGGGTTTGTTGTGGTGTTTTTTTGTTTTTTGTTTTTTGTTTTTTTTTTGTAGGAACAAATCTCTTATGGGTGCTTGATTTCTTTTCCTCCTCACATTTCGTGTATTTGCTGTAGCTTCTAGATTGACTTGTCAAGCTTGTGGAAGCGTGCTCAGCCACCTGAGGTCTGTGGCTTTAAAAGCAATCACTTGCCACACTGTGTTTTGTGCAAAAAGGAGAGTTGCTGGTGTGCTCAGAGTGATCCCTGCTTTTCAGGATGCTGAGAAAGGTTGCTTTGAATGCACCAAGTGTACACCAAAACTGTCACTGAATGCTGCTATAGAAATTGAAGGATTTAGGGTCAAAAGTTGAGCATTCTTTAGCATTGTTTATTCATTGGTTATTTTTCACTGGCCTGTGTAATTAATTCAGGGGCTTCAGGCCATTTTCTGATCTCATTGACACTTGTGTCAGTGCAGCACAATGCTGCTGAATACAAATGGAGATTTACATTGCTGTTGCTAATGGTAATAATCTGTCTCTGAAAAAGCTTAAATACCTGCAAGAGTAAAATAAAGCAAACACAAAAGTGCTCAAACTGCTGTTGGACATGGTCAAAGCCCTGGCAATTTGCAAGAGTATCCTTTGAATGAACACCCATTTTCCTGGGTGTCTGCTGGGATCCTGTTTCAGCAGCATCTGTAGTGCCTCCTCCTCACTTGTTACCATTATAATCTCCTAAACCGACCTTAAAATATCTCTTCCTTCACTGTTCTTTGACTTAAAACTTTGGCTTTTATCCTAATTTGGAAAAAAAAATTGCCCAGTTGTCTCTCTTGGTCTGTGCCTTTTTTTTTTATTTTATAGGTAATTAAACAGATGAGTTTCTCCAGCCTTTTTTTTTCGAAGTTTTCTTTTTTTACCCCCCCAAAACTTCCACCGCCCCTCTTTTTCTCTGTCCCTTTCCTTCCTATCTGAAACTACTCCTGGAAATGTACACCATTTCCCCCTCTATGCATTTACTCTGTTTAGACTGTCTCTTCTGTTTAGATTTATTAGTATTTTTTTTAGGAAGGTCCTGACAAGGAGTGGCTTCCTTTCTTCTAGACACCAGTTTTGAGCAAATTTTTTGTTGCATACTGTCATGTAAACACCAGATGTGTTTTATGTCAGAAGTTACCATGTTTCATGTCTGTCTTGGGTTTCAACCTGCAGGTATTCCAGAAAGAAGAAATTGAACCCTTACAAGTAAAACAACAGGAGGTAAATTGGTTGGGTCAAGGCCTTATTCAGAGTGCTGCCAAAAGTACCAACACAGAAAACCTTGAACGTGACCTTGAGGATGTCAACACCCGATGGAAGACTCTTAATAAAAAGGTTATTATTTTGTATACTATTCTGCTTTTGTTATGTTCTGCCTTTTGATTATTTGCTTGCTGACATCTTTCAAAATACAGGAAATTAAATATTCACTAAGAATATGAATTGTGTTTACTTTACACAATCACTTTGTTTGTAGTTCTAAGGATAAGATTTATATCACTAATAGCTAGCGGTACTGATGTCATTTATAAAGTTTTGCCAAAATTTCTATAGGTCTGTCTTGGATTTTTATGCAGGAAAAACTCACAGAATTGTGGAGTGGTTGGGGCTGGGAGGAGCCCTGGAGATCCAGTCCCATTTTCAGTCTCTGTTTGCGTGCACTTTGTTGTACGTGCTCATGTACACTGTTGTACCTGCACAGTGCAGAGAGCAGTGATACAGCCCAACAATGATACAGCCCAACAATGATACAGCCCAACAGTGATACAGCCCAACAATGATACAGCCCAACAGTGATACAGCCCAGCAGTGATACAGCCCAACAGTGATACAGCCCAACAGTGATACAGCCCAACAGTGATACAGCCCAACAGTGATACAGCCGAACAGTGATACAGCCCAGCAGTGATACAGCCCAGCAGTGATACAGCCCAGCAGTGATACAGCCCAACAGTGATACAGCCCAACAGTGATACAGCCCAACAGTGATACAGCCCAACAGTGATACAGCCCAGCTCTGTGTGACTGTTGGAGTGTTTCCTTTATAGCCCTGTAAGGATTGTATTGCTTGAGACATCAGAAAGTACCACTGCTTTGAAAAACTGGCTGTAGGTGCTTTTCTGTGCTTTTCAAGTCTTCTTTCAGCAGTAGCTGCTATTGGAAAATGGAAAGGGTGGGAAGTAGAAATGGTGCTCATTTTCACCTGCACTCTTCCTGAAGGAGTGATGCAGTAGAACCAGAGACACCTGTGGTTCACCCATTTGCCTTCTCCTTTCCTGTTTTTATTTCCCATTGGTGCCATTCTTGGCCCTTACTAAGAGTTGCTACTTTGGATTCCCAGCTCATTCTTTCTATAAGGAAAATAAAGACTGTCTGAAATGCAAATCCTGTCAGTGAACTTCATCATATTGTAGCTATATAAAATAGTATCTTGTAATCCTGTATTGAATTACTGGAGTATCTTGTAAAAAATTACTAGTGCAGGCTGATTTACTGGGAGTCAGTCTCTTCTGGATGTCTGCAGCCTCAAGAGATCAATGCTGAATTGTGAAATACTGCTGCTGTGAATAGTTACAAAAATGAGGATATTTATTAGTGATACTGACAGATATTCTACAGATTTTGGCTAATTATTTCACAACAATAAAGAGAGTAGATGAGATCCTCTATGTTTTTTCAGGTTGCCCAGCGTGCTGCACAATTGCAGGAAGCCCTTCTCCACTGTGGGAGATTTCAGGATGCCCTTGAATCTCTGCTTAGCTGGCTCATTGATACAGAAGATCTTGTGGCTAATCAGAAACCACCATCTGCTGAATTCAAAGTTGTCAAGGCCCAAATACAAGAACAGAAGGTAAGTGAAATGGTTTCAGAATATCTGTCCTTCCACTGGATTAGTAAGAACAAATTCCCAGTCTTTGGCAAAACATAATATCTGTTCAAGTGTATTATATTATATTGGAGTGTGCTGAGGTGTTTGAAGGAGCCATCTGTTCAAAACTCAAGACTTTGTCCAGGGTTGGGAGAAGTGCTCATCTTCTGGGATATAAGACAGAGAGTGATACTGTGCAATCTGAATTCCAGTTAGTTATTAACATTATCTGGAAAGGATGTTAAAGATCTGTTTGCAAAAGACAAAGCAGGAAATCCAGTATTTGTCCATTTGGAAGATAGGAAATAAAATCTAGTAAGTTTTCATCATAATACTTCCAAGAACAGATTGCAGATTACAGACTTAAATACTTGTCTCTTGATCCCAATGCGATCGTCGTTGGTAATTAGTTGGAACACCATTGGGAAATGGCCTCTGCTAATGTAGAAACACTATCAGTGTCATCAATTTTGGCATATTTTAATAATGGTTATAGAAAAAAGAATGATCATCTAGCTGATAAAACATGCAATTCAAGCAGTTGGATCGTGTGGCCTGCTTCCAGCCAGAGGTTTAATATAAAGTGATGGTCAGTACAGGTTGTCATCCTGGAATACCTGCAGTGGCAAAATGTTAATGTTACCAGAGGCAGCTAGGAAATGTAGGAAGGGAGGATTGTAGACAGAGGCATATTTTATTCTTCACAGAGAAGTTAATGGACTGGACTAGATTGGTGAACTCAATTGTAGCCCAAACAAGTGATGAGTTAATTATACAATAGTTTTAGTATCTATTTTCCTATCTCTCTGTATCAGAATTACCTTTGCAATGCCAAATCTAGAAGGGCACGCAGTTTTCTCATAAGTGTTCCTGTAAAAAGTAACAGATATTCTAAATAGCTGGATTTCCTCAAGGGTATTAAGTAGAACTTTTCCCCTTATATGTTCACTTTTTGGGCTGTGACACATTCTGACCTCTGAGAAATCCGGCATGTTGTTTGGGCTTCATGAAACTCTACTGTTCACAGAGAAACTAAGTGAGAAACTAAAATGAGCCTGTGTTGGGAAGGGAAGGGGTTCATGTGTGGTATGTTTGTCTCTTTGATTAGCATTGCTCACACTTTTATCACAATATAGGCATTGTGGTTTAGTTTTTGGTTTCCTTTTCACAGCTTATCAAGAAGGCTGCTGTTGTTACATTTGCATTATTTCAATTATTCAATTACTGATTATTCATTATTCAATTATTTCTTAATAAGCTGGTGCTTGATTGCTTTCTCCACAGCTTCTCCAGAGGCTGCTGGATGACCGCAAGCCAACTGTTGAGGCCATCAAGAGAGAAGGGGAGAAAATTGCAGACTCAGCAGAGGCTGCTGATAGAGTGAAGATCTTGAAACAGTTGAGTTTCCTGGACAGTCGGTGGGATGCCTTGCTCAGTAAAGCTGAAACAAGGTATTGGAAATTCTTTCCTCATTTCTTGAAAAATGTAGACATAGCATGTGATAGAGGTTTGGAAGCAGCATGTGGAACTCTGCAGTGTGAAGTCCTATCATTCTTTTTGTGGCATTACATCACAGTGTCTTGATGTTGATATAATGGGTCCTCTGAAGGAAAGCCGAGAGAAGTGACTTGAAGAGACCAAAAACCCTTAAAAGAAGTTTAGTCTAAGATGTGACAATCTTCTAGGATTAACTGCATGTGTGTCTTCTGAATATTACCTGTGTTAGTTAATTAGAAAGCAATTTTTTGATGCAAGAACCTGTTTTGTAATAGAATCAAGTGTAAATTTTACACCTAATAAATAATAATGATATTCTCTTGGAACTTCAACACTTGCTGCTACAAAGAGGGACATTTAGTTCTTCCTTTATTTTTGTTTGATGTCATCTACATAATTAGTTTCTGCAACTTAGAACTTGGAGGTCTTCATACTGCCAATTGCAGATACTTACAAAGTGCTGAGCTCCCTTAGTTTTCAAGAAGAAAAAGGACCTGTAAAGTATATGGGTATATATTCTAGCAACATAGAAAACACTTAAAAGACCATGCAGTCCAATTTAAGGTCCAGTTAAAAAAACCCAGACAAACAAAATCCATGGACATAGTATCTGGCTATACACAGACTTGCCTTTATGAGTTGTTGCCAGTGTATAAAATACCTGAAATGTTATGAACTGTAAAGTGTCTTGAAGAAATCCGTGTTGGTAGGGTTACTGAACATGTTTTCTGCGTGGGCATTTGAGGACAGTCTTGTTCAGAGTAGAGAGAAGAGTGCATGAATCATAGCCTGAAAAAGGCATGTAGCTGAGAATAAGAGAGGACTTAGGAAGTTGAAGAAAACAAATTTAAAGTGCACAGTAAAGAACAAATGGTTGTGTTGATACTTAGAGTAGCACCGAACTCACCTCTGCTGTCTCCTTTTCCCTCTGGTACCCTCTATTTAGTTGAACCTGTTTTGTTACCTCATACTAATAATATGATTATTTAGTTAGTCAACCACTAATAGACTATTATTTCCTTTTTATTATTTTCTTTTAATTGAAGGAATCTGACTCATTAGCTGGGGTAAATGTTAATGTTATGTTTAATTTAATAATATCCTCTCAGTCTGATGATCTCTAATAACAAATGAAACTGCAACTTTTTCCAAGACATCCATTAGCTGCAAGCTTATCTCCATTTTTCTTTGGCTGGTCTCTAGAAAGGAAGAGGGAATCTGAGGATGACTTTGAAAACTATGAGAGTACTCCACAGAGTGTTCCATGGCTAAGTGTGTCAAATCTGCCTTGTTTATAAGCCTTGGAAAGCTCATATATATGTAGCTTTTATCTGGAATGAGATTTTCATTTGAAAGACAATATCATGATGTTTTTCATGTAGAACAAATCTTTCCTAAAAGTCTGCTTGAGTGACATTTGTTCAGCACTAATTGTAGAGAAGACTTTACTGTAATCAAGAGTCTTCTCTGAAATGTGATAGACAAATGTAATAAAACCAGAAATGTTTTAGATACTGCTTTTCTGTTTTGGAGGTCAAGTCTCTGTCCTTTATTAATGTTGTCTCACTAACTTCATTGAGAGCTTTTATCCAGGACAAGGGATGCAAATGTAGAGCCAAATAGTCCTGTTCACATCATTGCGAAAATGTTTAAAGATATTTTACAATGCTGAGGAAGCATGACAGTATGTTCTGGTTCAGTAAATCCTTTGCCTAAAACATATATAATATATATGCCTTTAAAACATGTATAATAGTCAAGGGAATGTAACTTTATGCTTTAAGACAGCTGGAAACTTGAGAACTATCCTGATTGGGTATAAAACAATGTTTTGCTGAATTGAATGCTAGATTATTTTTAGCAATAAGTATATGAATAAAGTGATATTATTTTTATTTGCAAAACTGGTATATTAGCCAAATGCTTTTGGAGGTGTTTGTGGGGCTTTTTTGCAGATTTTATTTCATTTTTACTTTCCTTTACTTTTTCATTGAGTATCTTGGATATATTTCTGTTCCATTTGGTAACCGGTTCCTACGATGAGATTGAATGATTTCTGGTTTTTTTTTTCAAAGGATTCAATGAGCTTTTTTTTTGTTTTTTTTATTAAAACTGTTTCCCACTTATTCCTATACATATAGGAATAACAATAACAATAACCATTCCCTGGGTGTGTTGGTAGGAAGCGGCAGCTGGAAGGCATCTCGGCCGTAGCGCAGCAGTTCCACGAGGCTCTGGAGCCACTGCTGGAGTGGCTGACAGGCACAGAGAAGAGGCTTGCAAATGCAGAACCTATTGGAACTCAGGCCTCCAAACTGCAGCAGCAAATTTCTCAGCACAAAGTAAGATACACACCACTCACTCGCTTTGGTCATTCTTTTTAGATGCTCTGTAAAGCACAGCACAACTGGCAAAGTTGGTGCAGTGTACCTGTTTTACCATCCTGTTTAATTTTTTTTCCCTGTAATTAAAGTTTTATATATTTATGTTGGCCATATGTCCTTTTCTGTTCAATTTTTATTGAGTTCCACTTAAATTTATTTTATGTTTTTCTGATTTTCTTTTCCATTATTCTTCGTTATTTAAAATCAAATATAGGCCCTAGAAGATGATGTCCTAGCTCACAATAAGAGTCTGCATCAGGCCATTAGTGCTGGTCAGTCTCTAAAGACTATGAGCTCCAGGGAAGATAAAGATATGGTGCAGGAAAAGCTAGATTCTTCTCAGGCACGATACATTGAAATTCAAGAGAAGAGCAACAGCAGGTCTGAACTTCTCCAGCAAGCTTACAGCAATGCTCAGATTTTTGGGGAGGACGAAGTTGAATTGATGAACTGGCTGAATGAAATCCATGATAAACTGAACAAATTGTCAGTCCAAGATTGCAACACAGAATTGCTTGAGAAACAGCACTCTGAACTACTGGTATTTTGTTTTCTGTTTGTTTCTTATTTAATTCATGTTTTTAATTTGATTTGTATTCCCATACTTCATTTATTTTCATTATTATATTTGGTTTAAAATGTCAGTGTGCTTATTCTAAATAAAAATAATGTACTTTCTTAGGTCTGTGCTAACACAAATTACCTTTATTCATAGGATCTTCAGGAAGAGATTATTCTTAGAAAACAAAATGTTGATTTGGCTATACAAAATGGCTTAGAGCTTCTCAAGCAAACAACAGGTGAGAACTTACATAAAACTATAATTTGTCATACTTTTTTTTTCCCCTTGTACTTGCAGGTGCTTAAGAAAATTAAAGTGAAACTTGTAAATATGGTTCATATTTATTGGTAGAAGTAGTCATAGTTGTTTATTTTAATGGAGGTTTGAGGTCAAGCTGGGTTACGTTTTGGAGCCAATTTTACTATTAATGTAAGTGAGCAAAAGCCCTTTTTTTTGCCTGTAGAGACTTTAGCCCTTGAATCCTTTTGATATTTTTAGTGGAAAATTATTTTAGTGAACCTGCATTCCATTCGCAATAGCGAGTTCTGGACATTACTCATAGTGCAGGGCTGTTTGGCAGGGGACACAGGAATTCCCTGCAGGCATCCACAGATGAACAAGGTATCAGACCACCTTTTACTGCAAGAGGAAACTCCAGCCATGGGAACTGACACTGTGGGAAAAGTTGCATTCCAGTTCTGTGCAATGTGTCCGTTCTGCAGATCAACATCTGTCCGGATTTTCCAGTACTTGTAAAGTTCTTGGACTCTCTGAGACATCCATGTGTGTGCTCAGGGTGGTATTATCCTTTTCTGTTCCAAACTTAGACTTTTTACATATTCTGTAATGGAATCTGAACATAGGCTAATAAATTTCAATGCACTGTTTTTCTTTTAGCCTTGTGAGTTGTGTTTCTAATGGACATCAATGAGTGTGAACAATGATGTAAAATTTACTGTAATTGACAGTCTAGTTAGTACTATGTAGATTTTTTTGTTTGCTTTTTGCATTTTCAATAATACTTTTGTATCTTTTGTTTGGCCTTTATAAGAAATATTGTGAATCTAAGGGTGAATTATTTTTCTTTTAAAGAACATTTGTGTTTAAATATTTGATTTAAGGCCTTATTTTCTGATAGTTTAGTAAAGCAGAAAAAAGACAGAAGGACCAATCCTGAGCTTTGTAGCAAACTTTGTGGCTCTGTGGGCTTTAGTGAAGGTAGAATAATTTGCAACAATTTGAGGATTGGCCTTGTCACCTTGTTTGGGTTATTTTATAAGTTAAATACTGAGGTTTCTGTAATATGTGGGGTTTCAGATTTTTTTTTTTCGTGCTGTTGTAGTTTTGTTTGGTTTTCTCATTTTTAATATTTGTTATCACAGGAAATAACATCCCTTTGATATTTTAGGTGATGAAGTTGTAATTGTTCAAGATAAACTGGAAGGCATCAAAGCCAGATACAAAGACATTACAAAATTAAGTTCTGATGTATCCAAGACTTTAGAGCAGGCTCTGCAGCTTGCAGGCCAGCTGCACTCAACTCATGAGGAGCTCTGCAAATGGCTTGATGAAGTAGAGATGGAGTTGCTGTCATATGAAACTCAAATACCAAAGGGCGAAGAATTAAGCCAAGTACAAGAAAGACAAAAAGTAGGTTTTAGAACCTATGAATTATTTATTGCTCTGTGATTTGGTGAGGTTTTGTGTTAATTTATATTTGACATGAAGTAATTTATTTGAATAACTAATTTTGACATTTGACTAAATGTAACAGTAGTTAAGAATCAAACTCTCTTTCCAGAGTCGTCTGTTATAATCACTTATGAAATTGGACTGAGGTCTATTTTTAGCACAAGGGAAGCACAACATTTTCTTTTTATTCAAGGAGCTACCTAAGACTGGGAAACCTCATAAGTTGTCAAACAAAGTTGTTTTAGTTCTTTAGCTGTGGCATGGATAAAATCCTATAGAATATAAAATGTGCCAGCATTTCAAATATATATTACTGATTTTGCTTAACAAGATTTATTTCAGAAGAAAAAATATAGCATAAACTGCATGGTGTGGAAAATGTTGAGGGGGGAAGGTTAAAAAATTCTATTAAATTTATATATATATATGAAGTGAAACGATTGTGGAGGGTTCTGTGCAGGTAAAAAACTCATTCCTTTGTGTGAATTTGTGCTTAGAATTTAATCCAGTCGTTGTTTATTGCAGAAATCACTTGAAATAATTATATTTTGCAATATTGCATGCTGATTTCATTTGCTGATGACTTAGTTCCTTATGGAGTTGCAGTTTGCAATCATCCATTAGTTTTATTTTCTTTGGATGCTTTATGAAGTATAACAACTCTTAGAAAATTGTAAAGGTTTTCAGTCAGTCATACTGACTGGAGGAATATATTTAGGATAGATTCTGTGGAAAATTCTCTTTAAGAATCAGCCACCTTTCTGTCAAATAACTTGCAGTATCAAAGAACTAATACAGCTTAGCTGAAAATAAGAATTCTAATTTTTCCCTTTGGTTTGTGTGGAAAACATTTCAGTCCTCAACTGATGGAGCAGTTGAAAGGATGAGAAAACTGCAAACCGTGCGTGTTCTATTCACATACTGCCATGTTTAAACGGTTTGGTTTTTTTAAATGGCCTTTTACAGGAGCTCAAAAAAGAAGCAAAGAACAACAAAGGCTTACTGGATACTCTGAATGAAGTGGGCAGTGCCTTTCTGGAGCTGGTGCCCTGGAGGGCCAGAGAGGGGCTGGACAAGATGATAACGGAGGACAACGAGCGTTACAGATTAGTGAGTGACACCATCTCTCAGAAGGTGGATGAGATTGATGCTGCCATCCTGAGATCCCAGCAGGTACTGAAAACTCTTCTTGGGGCACTAACAGTCTCTGGCCAGGTGTATCTGAACAAAAGCTGTCTTTTAATCATGTTGCCAAAAGTTTGTGATGCTCAAGCAGCAAAAGGCCCATTTGAATGAAATGGGACTCCACTGTCAAGATATGAATGCCAGAACTCTGCTAATCTGTATACTGTTGTAGTTGTCTCCCTTTTTGTTGATGCAAACAGAAGTATTTTAGCTAAAATTGCTGTTACTGTTCTGTGGATCCTTAAGTCAGAGTTTAAGAACTTTTGTACATCGTGTTAAGTTAGATATGGTACAGATGCTGAGCCACCTTTACTGGGTGTAACACTGGTATTGCTAGTTGGCCACACCTTTTAGCATCAGCTGATTGCCTAGCTCTTCTGCACTTTAGACAATTAAAGTGGAACATCTTGTTCAATCTGCAGTGGTGGTTTTAAACAATTGCCTTTCTTCTTGGGGTCCAAAAACTGAGTGGAGGTTCTAGACATGCACAGAAGTATATATGGATATACTTTGAGAATTGGTCTCTAATGTTGTCACTAAGTAGTCTCCTATTCAAGCCTGCTTATGAATGCATTGTGAAAACACAATCTTCCAGTGTCTGCCTACAGTTCAGGCATAAAAGTATTGGTGTGGATTTCTACTTCTGCTATATAGCTCCCATTAAAAATTGTAACAAGACAAAGGGAAGCATGTGAGATGATGTCAAAATTTGCTAAAAGCTGACTAAAAGATACTAGCAGTAATTCAGATTTTCTTCTGAGTGAGGTTAAAAATAACTTCAGGTTGCTTTTTAAGGGATTTGCTAATAAATATTTTCTGGTCTCATTAACCGAATCTTCAAAAATGAAGGGTGATTTTAATTTTTTTTAATGAGTGATAAAGTGAGATAGGAAATTCTGTTTTGTCTATCCTTTATATTTTCTGAATTCCATGAGTATGTTGCATCCTCTAGTGTAAGTTGAGCAGTTTCAGGTTCAGACATGAAAGGTCCAGAGCTGCTATTCCAGTAGCTAATGTTGCAGGGGCACATTGCACTCTCATCCTGCATACCCCAATGTCCACTTCAGCCAACCCACATCACTACAATAAACTATACACTAAATCCTGTGATAAGTGTCAGGTGGCTCAATGCCCCTCCAGTAAAGGACAAGCTACTTTCCATTTAGACCATGCAAAACAAAAAAACATTTTTGGAGAAGCTAGTGCTCTGGAAGTTTGCCCTGTGGCAAGTTGTTCAAGTGCCTTTAGTCTTAAGAAGTTTTGAGTGGAGAACAAAGCCACTGACAACACAAGGGTTTGGTAGGAGTAGTGTGGGTTTTGTGCTAGACATTGCTGGACCAAGGTGAGAAATGCAGCAAGAAATGCAGATAGTTAGGCCATCCTAACTTCATGCTGTGGATGGAAACTGGAAGACTAATAGACAAATGCAATGCCTGGGGTTTTAACTACCTGGGTAAAATGCTTCCAGATGGATAGATTAATCTCAGAGATAAATTCAACTGCATGGTTTAGACTTGATGTCTCAAGACTGAAGGTACCTATTGGGGTCCCCTAGTGAAGGAATCCTATGTAGGAACACAAGGTCACATTCTACTTTGGGCTTACTTGTTCTTCCCTCTAAAGTAGCCATAGAGAGTGCTGTAGAAAGCATTCATGGAGAAAATAACAGCATCATCATATTCAGAAGTCGATCATTCCTGGTTAGAAGAAGAAGTACCACAATGAACTATGCTTGGTTAAACTGGATAGGGATTAAGTAGACAATTTTATAGTGACTGAAAGTGTAGCTCAGGGCTCATAAGTAACTGCCATGTATAATGGGAAGAAAACATTTCAAGTTTTGGATGTAGAGAGTACCAATTTTATGCTTTTTATTCCTTAATGTTGCCTTTAAGCATCACAAATTGGAAATCCTATACCTTCAGCAAATTGAGTTTAGAGTTCTGTCCTTCCTCGATGCTATTTAACCTAAAGTTTCACTGCTGTGCCTTGATTTTGTTATTTCCATTAAGTATTTCCTCAGTGTTACTTACATACTCATGAATATTTGGTATCAGGAAGTCACACTGCAGTTTGTACATCCAACACTTTTCAAATCATCTCCATTTTTGCCATAAATAGATGGGCTTCTGAAAAGCTTGGTTGTGACCTGTACTTTCTAAAACCAGGATTTAACTGCCACCAGTGCAGGTGCTTCGTGCTACTGTTTGCAGTACAGTACTGATTATTTTAGAACATACCTTTCTATTAGGATGTCACAATATTTAGGACAAAGCTTATTTTCTGTTACTTTAAATGAGGAGTGACATATAGTGAAAAAGAACGTTGTGCTCTTTCATGTAACAAATGGATTATAAAGGCTGAAAAATTGACTCATGAAGAATGAAATGACAGAACTGCTTCTTTTGTTTTGTGGGACTCATGATTAACCACTAAGACAAGTCTGATTTAGTGACCAAAGTGAATTCCAGTTATGTTAAGGAGCAAGGCTGTCATGGTCTACAGCTATAAAGGCATAGACCAGCATATTTAAAAGATGAGTGGGACTGAGAGTGTTCAGAAAAAGATTCCTGAGGAAAGTGTGGGCATCAACCACACAAGTAGCAGGTTCTGGCCTAAAATGTCCTGCTAGGCTTTCACAATAACTCAGGGCCATGTTAATGTTCAGTTAATTTTGAAGTGGGGGGCAGAGTTTTAACTAATTCAATACATACATTCTTAGTAGTTTCTACAATGTGCATCTGATACATCCCTTGTAATATTTCTCTATGGCTTGGGCTCAAAGCTGCCCCAGGTGAATACTGCCACATGGATGTGCTAAGATGTGTGCCTATAAACTTGATCAGAAGAGAGGATATATGATTTTTAAATTTTTTTTCTTTAGTCTCGCATTTCAGAAGACTTAGATCCCTACATGCTTCTTTTCGTGCTCTTCTTTGCCAATTAATAAGAAACAGGTCTTCTCATTACATTAGTGCTTTGAGGTAATTTCTGAAACACTTAGAAGCTGACTAATAATGGTCAGAAGCTAATCTTTTAAGAAAAGGACTGGCTGCACCCAAATGATCAAAAGAATTTTGCATTTAATCTGAGGCTTAGATTTGTATGAACTCCCATCTTCTCTAAATTCAGTGAGGTTTCTGCCCTAGCTTAGTGAACTGTGATTGTTTTGCCTTGAACATTTAAATACCAAAGCAGCTCTTCAGATTGATAGGGTAACATCAAGCAACCCTGTCTGAGGATAATTGCAACACTAACAGGAATAATAAACACAGAGATGAAAAAGACATGTGAAAGTGGAATAAAATGAAACCAAACTGTCTAGTTTAAATTCTGAGATTACAACCCTTTTTTATTTTCTTATGACTGTTAGAGAGCTGTAGGCTTTGGAAAATAGTATTTGCTTCTGTTGCTTTGTCATGCTTATGAATTAAGCTGCTTCTGTTACAATCCCTCAGAACCATTTTGGGGTTTGTATTTCATTTGTATAAAAACCTCAAATAGAAAGTGAGCCACTATCTTTCTAACAGTTTAAAAATGTGCTGTTTAATCTTCTTTAAAATTTTTGAAACAGTTATTCTAATTTCTTATCTGTAGAACGTCTGAACTAATTCTTGTCTCTCTCATTTAGTTTGATCAAGCAGCTGATGCTGAATTTGCCTGGATTGCAGAAACAGAAAAGAAACTGATGTCTCTGGGTGATATTAGGCTTGAGCAAGACCAGACCACTGCTCAGCTGCAAGTTCAAAAGGTAAAAGAAATGCTTCTCCAACTGTCGTGTTAATTATTGGCCAGCGCACTCTCCATCTAGAAAATGTACTGCTATGATTTAATTTTTAGTCCACCATAATGAATTAACCTCAAAACCAGTTTTTGCTATCTGTAGTTTTTATTATTCTAACCAATTTTTATTGTGTTTCAAGGCTTTTACCATGGAGATTTTAAGGCACAAAGATACTATAGATGAACTTGTTAAATCTGGGGATAAGATTATGAAAACATGCACTGAAGAAGAGAAACAGATGATGAAGGTAAAGTTCCTTAAATGGCAGCAACAGTGGTAGATACACAGACAATATGTAATTAGAGGGATTCCTATAGTGTCTTTTTTGAAATACTGATGAAAAAGCATTAATTACACTCCCTTCTAGTCTGAGGATTGTAACACTAGAGGAAATGCTGCTGTGTATTTCTGTCAGGATGTTAAAAGTACAAACTGTGTACTTGCTTCCTTGCCTGACACTAATTTGGAGCCCCATTTATCATCTTCATCTGTAGTAAATAGTATTTTAGCCTGTAGATGACTGAGTGAAGTGGTGCTAGTCATCTGGGTTGGTGTGTGGAATCTGGCAGTTTATCCTCTGACTTCTTCTGGGTCAGTGATGCTCTGGACATGAGCATTTCTGTGCCAAATTCAATGGCTGTGCACCTCAGTGTGAATTTTTACTTTCATTTCTGCTGATTTCCATGTAGTCCTTTCTTGCCAAGATTATTCCATCCTGTCACAGCCCTTGAAAGGCTTTCTTATGGCTTTGCTTATTACACAAACACACACACACACAGAGCCCAGTGTGGGGACTGCAGATGTGTACAGATGGATTTTTCATGTTGGTATTTAGGAAGGACTGGTTGTGGGGTTGGGATTTTTTTGATAAATTATGGTGAGGCTGGATATGTTGTGTAAATTTAATCCTTCCAATATCCCTCCTTGAAAAATGATGCTTCAGTAATTGTATTCTGCTGCAGGATCTCTGAATAAATTTGATTTGATCTTAAGTGAATTTAAAATAAATGAGATGTTCTGTCTATAAAACTGTAGTCATAAGGCAGAGCAGTTTTGTGTGAGTCTCTACTAAATATCTTTATTTGTCAAAAATACTGTATATCTGTGTTGAAATTATGTTTCGTCCTCTGGATAGTGTTTCTATACTTAATTTACATGCAAGATATAACAAATGAAAGGATAGCTTGTTCTGCCAAAAAGAAAAAGTCTTCACTTCACATTCAATGTCTTAGTTATATGTAGTTTTTCCAAAGCTAGGATTTATGTGCTTTCTCACATATAATATTTCATAAACATGATAACATGGGCAGTCTTCCCCAGGAAAAGTGTATAGCTAGTTGATACTTTCTTTTATTACCATATGCCCAAATACAGTAGGTTTGTGATGTATAAACCTTATAGTTCTATCATTTATCTATGTTATTAATGGTAATACATTCTCATTAAGTAATGTATGCTAACATGGAAAATAATGTTTTGTGGTTTCTGTTGCAAGTTTGTCAACTGCAATCACAACAGTATATCCTATCATCTTGCCAGATTGAAAAAAAAACCCCAAATAACTAACCCAACATCCCCACAGATTTTGTGTTGCTTTGCTGCTGTGTTGCTCTGATTCAGAAATGCTGTGGAAAACTCAGTTTCTGCCAAGTGTCACTGAGGATAAGCATCTGCAGTAAGGAAGTGGGACTAAGATCTGCAGTCAGATCATTTGCAGCTTGACTGGAAGCCCTATGAATAAAGTGTTGTTTGTAAATACCAGTATCATTAAGTATATTCTAATTACTTTGCAAGTACTTTGCCAAATTCTGATTTCCCACATTGTTGATTCTGTCCACCTTAAACAGTGATACTGTAGAAATATTATCTAACCTGAAATTTTATTCACTTTGAATTGGTGCTATAATTATCAAAGAATGTTTAGAAATGAAGACAACAGACACATTGAAATACATACTTTTTTGTTATCAATATTATTTTACAGAAAAAAATTGAAAGCCTCTTACAGAAATATGATGCAGTCTGTCAAATGAACTCAGAGAGAAACCTTCAGCTGGAACGGGCTCAGTCCCTTGTTAACCAGTTCTGGGAGACTTATGAAGAGCTCTGGCCATGGTTAACTGAAACAGAAATGATCATCTCTCAGCTTCCTGCACCAGCCCTTGAATATGAAACTTTAAAGCAACAGCAAGAAGAACACAGGGTAAGCATTTTGCCAGTTTTGATAAACACAGTGTTAAAAAACAGGAATTATTTTACTTAGAACTCTGGAGTGCTCTGCAAAATGCTTGAAACCCAAACGCATATTCTTCTATTGGAAAAAAGAAATATTTAAAATAATAAATACAAAGTAAATATGTTTTCAGTCATGCCTCTACTGTTTACTGAACTGTGCATGCAAGCAGGAGCCTTTGGGGAAGGCAGCAAATGATGTATAAGCATAAAAGAGGGCTAAAGGGAAAAATTGCCATTGTACTGAGAGAACTGAGCACATAGAAGTTATTAGTTAAGAAGTATATTTAAAAGTACACATTAATGTCAGTACTGGAACAAACCAAACCCCTAAACAGAAAGAACGGATATGGGATGTTGGAACAAGAAACAAAATGGGGGTACAGTTTGTATACAGATATACACATATGCTGATCTTATGTATGTATGTATGTATAAAAAAATTGGCTTTTGTTTTGTGGTAACATTGAAACTAAATTTAGCTGAGTCAGGAAGATGAACAATTAGAGGGCCAAGAATTGATTGCTTGGGTGCCATCCAATCCTGTAATAATTTATCATGTCAAGAATGTTTGCTGTGCAATAATTAAAATAAATAATTGTTTACCATAGCATTACAAAATAGAGGCAACAGCGCTGTAGACTGGCCACTGTATAAGTTCTCCTACATGGATATATAATCAATTTGGATAAAAATTAAGGTGTTTCATAGGTGACTGCTAGTATCACATGGAACCAGATGTATCTCACTGAGGTTAAAAACCTGCATGTTTTGGCAGATGCCAAACCTGTATGGCCACTGGAGATACCTGTTTCTCCCTGCTAAGCATAGAGTAACTAGTATTTTTTTTTTATTTTAGCACCTCAATTAAGTGACTCAGGTTAGATAGGATGAACCCTGGCTTCAAAGTCTTGTTTACTCTGAGACCAGTTAATGAAATGTGCCACTCTTGTGTACTGGTAAACACCAGGTTCACTCATTTGTCTTCCTATTATGTCCAGAATGAACAAACATGTTCTGTTAAGACTGGCTATGTAATCTAAGCTTTACAAACTACCTTGATTAGTCACTGTGAAACATATCATGCTTGCTTTACTGACAGGATTGTTCCTCATGTACTTTAATCATGCTGCTTCTACGAGAAGCTTTTCAGATGAGCTTCTATTTTTGCATTTTCCCCGGGCTATGCCATTAGCTGAGATTTGTTTGTTAAATAGAAGATTAATGTCAGGCACTTTCAATACGTAATGTGCTCTGAAATACTTGTTTACTAGAATTCTTTACCCAATAGTAGAGAGAAGACCAAATCATTTACTGTTCTGTTAAAAAGAAGAAGAAAAAAAAAGTAGTTCTCCTTGTGAGCTGAGAACCTAATGTTTCTGTTCTGATGTATTTACTGATGACTATCTTTGTTCCAAGTTGTGGAATTCATGGAGTTGATTCCATTGTGAGTAACATGTAGTTAGTTTGGTTTGAAATGGGCTGTTAGCAGAGTATTAGCATAAGGTTTAGACCTAGAAATGTGCACGATTGTAGCCTTGTGTCAAATCACGTCTTTGAGCTCAGAAGTAAAACACACAAAATCACTTTCTAAAATTTTTCAAACTGTTCTGAGTTTCTCCTTTTCCTCCTCTCTGCTAATCAACATTATTTTTCTTGTATTAGGGTGTACAAATAGAGTTACATTCACAGTAAGCAGTTAGGTCAGGGGGGTGTTATTTTCATTGCTCTTTTGTCATTGGGGGACTTAAGAGTTGTGGTCACTGTATTTTCAGTCTCCTCAGTATCTCCTCTGCTGGGGAGGAGCAAGGGAGCAAGCCAGTGTCAGGATTCCTTTTTAAGGGAAGGACCGTGGTGCAAGAGAAGAGAATTTATTTACACTGAGACTGATATAGGCCTTTTTCTGGGTCTTCATTAATTTAAACAAACTGTCAGCTGGGAGGAGCAGCACATGAACCTCTCATGTTCCTGCACTGGAGCTATGGGATAAAAGTCCAGGAGTTCACAGCACCAAGAGGGACAGTGCCTCACAAGACTGTGGTTTTTCTGAAAAGGGAGGGATGAGATGAGAAAGTAAATAAATGAGGGAAGAATGGGGCTACTCCCACAAAAAAAAAAAAACCTTTTCCCTTTTGCCAGTTCTATGGGTGCAAGCAAGAAAATCTGAAATCCTTAGACAACTTGGAAGACATCTTGTGATATTTCACTTCCACAAGCCTCTGCACAGTCTTTGGCACAGTTTTGTCTTCTGGGGTGGAGGATGAGAAGGAATAGACAGCTGAGATCAGATATAATTCACTTACTAACTACTTGTTAAGCACTGTGTAAGTTGAATTATAGTACTGTTATGAAGACGGGGGAGGGGGGAGACTGATAAATTGGGTTGATAGGTCTGTACTAATCACCCTTCCTTGTCCTTTTGTCCTTTTCACTGATTTCTTTGACCCTCCCTTGTGCGGGTTTCCTCTTCTTAAATCAAGGAGAATTTGAATTCATTTTCTTGCAATGCTAGTAACTCTTTCTGTGATGACAGACTCTTTCTGTCTCTTCAATGAAAGGCTTTGCAGCAAGTGACCAGTATCAACATGAAAAGTGTATATGTGGTGGTGTTACACCCATGTCTGGAATATTGTTGTCACTTCTGTCATTAGAAGTACTAAATATGATGGGCAGTGTCTGTTGTTAGCATCATATGCATAAATAGCATCTTATATTTTACTTGTAATCATATGTCCCACCAGAGTGTTGCACAGGCCTTTCCAGTGTGTCTGCAGTTCTGATGTTTTATGCCTGGATAGTTCTGTGTTGGACTGGGAATGATCACTGGCAAAGCAATCATTAACTTTTTTTCTGCTTTACATTAGGACGAAGGTATTTGTTTGAAATGTCTGGCCAGCTGGATGTGTTGGGTGTGTGGACAGTTGCGATGTGGTGGTGCAAGCCTAAGAAACTGATAAGTTGTTTCATTTGTTATAGCAACTGCGTGAGCTGATTGCTGAGCACAAGCCTCATATAGATAAGATGAACAAAACTGGGCCTCAGCTGCTGGAGCTGAGCCCAGGAGAAGGCTTTTCTATCCAAGAGAAATATGTGGCAGCTGACACCCTTTACAGTAAAATTAAGGAAGATGTCAAAAAGCGAGCATTGGCACTGGATGAAGCCATTTCTCAGTGTACCCAGGTATCAATTTAAGTTTAAAGTGTAATTGGGTTCGTTCAATGGAAAAATACACATTGTCATTTTACATGTATATATCAAGGCTAAACTGCTGTTTTATCAGAATTTTTCAACCTGATGGTCTGTGAATGTTCATATCACTTCTAATGGCACTGATTTTTCTATGTCTCGAGGGGTTATAATTTTATCTATTGGTCAGTATTAAGACACTGCAGCTGTTGAAAAATGCTATAGGTGCTTAATTTTGAACTAAAAACGTGGAATTTCATTTTCACTTTCTTTTTCTCTTACTGGTGTGTGACTAGCTGATTCTTCATTTGTAAATGAATGTCACTTTTGATTATTTAACTTGGGCATGGTTATTTCTGGGAATTGGCAGTTGTAGTTAAGAGTTACCAGTGGAACTAGTGGGTAGTTTAGCAGGGGTAATAGCATTGGCTCTTCACTGCAGACTCAAAAGAACATAATGTAGCATATGCTGAAACTGCTATGGAAAAGTATTGCCAGGAAATTAAGACCTCACAAAGTGTCATCAGCATAAAATTCAGGTCAAGTCCACAAGAGCTGGCATGTTCTAGCTTCATCACCCTTTGAAATGAACCTCAGTAGAGTATTGTCAAGTGTTGTATTCCAACAGCTGTTAAATATTGGCTTAATTGTCATTAAACCCACACAGAAATTCTTTTCCTCAACCCCAAATTCAGAAAAGAGCTCATTAAAACTCCGTACATAAACCCATACAAAACCTGAATAAAAATGCTTGGTTCTATACTGCTGTTTCTATAGGAGATTCCCCTTTTGTCTCTGTTCACTGGAAATTAAGTGCTATATTCTGCTTAGGTCTTAAATAGTAAATAAAGAAATATGCCTTGAAGATCTTACTAATTCTACATTCTAAGTAATTTCTGTCAGGTCATTATAATTAATGTCATATTCCTAGCCCCTGTAACGGAGTTTAAGAATGTGAGGCAAAAATAAATGACATCAGATGTCATCCTGCTTTTGAACTGGTTGTAGACATGATATGCTGTATATATAATGTATGAACTTTTAGTCATTCTAAACACCTTCCTATTCACACGGCTGAAATATGCCTGATTATTTAGATCCTGTGTTTTTCTTTATCAGAAATGCTTAGTCCTCCCCATATGTGGAGCTGCCAATTGGAAAATCAAGATATTTCCTTAGTATTAGAGTCCCTGTTTTGTATGTGATAGACATCAACATGTTGTACTGGCTAAGAACAGAAAGCAAGAATTAGAAATGCATTCTTTGCCAACACCTAGAATATAATTAGGTGTTGAGAAATTACTGAATTATTTATGCAATACTTTTTGGTTCATTTTGTATATCTAAATGTGTACGCAGATAGCAAAGCATAACATTATAATGCTCACAGAATGTAATTTTATATAATCTTTTTTTATGAAGATACGTAAATACATATTATCAGGCCTCTGTACTATGATGTTTGTGTCAATCTTTGTCTAGACAGTCCTTGAAGAATAATTATTTAACTCTTCAGGTTTTAAATTATATTAAATTGCACTATGTATCAAAGGAAGGACATAATGTATGAAGCTAGAATGAGGTTGTAATGAGAGGTTGCATTTTCTTTTAAGTTCTAAAACTTTGTCTCATTCATTGAAGTTGAGCACAAGAAGGCCACTGAATGCACTGACAACTTAAAAATGTAATATATGTCCTAAAATTAGTCCCAAATATTGGCAATTTAATGTCAGTTTTTATCACTTTTGTACGGTTTTGTTGCCACGTATCAGTTTTTCAGAAGTCTTGAATATGGGAAGGCTACTTATCTTTCATAACACATTTTGTTGGCTTGTATGATATTCACACTTGTAACAAAAACATTGAGGCCCATAACATTAGTCACAGAGTCTGATTTGAAGTGGGTTTTATGGAGGAAAAAAGTAATTACATTTATATTGCCTATATTCCTTTGAATAGAAAGGATGTAACTATTTGTTCACATAGGTAATCTTGTTTTGCTGTATTCTTTCTAGCAGCTTTTGCAGGTGTTGTCAGGAGTGTTTTTTGTAGATCCTGGAGGGTCATTAAATGCACCCACGATTTAATGATTTAATTTGAAAGGAGCACGGTGCTGAGAGATTTTTAGGAATCTCTATGAATCCAAAAGAATATATTAAAGGCTAACTTTGGACCTGTCCCAAAGGATGTGAACCCAGCAGTAATTGAGTTCCTGAGCACCTGCCTGGGCTGTCAAACACGGGTGGATACAGCACATACACTGTTGTGGGCTTTTAGCTGCAGAAAGTAACACACCTTTACTGCACTAGCAAGCACCACCTGGCCACTAACAAATGTCTTTTGTATTACCTTACATGGAAAGCTTTAATCAGAGTTTGTATATCAGTGTGTTGGTCCTAACAGAAAAATACACGTTTTTAACAGTAACGTGTATATCTCTCTAAAATGATGAAGTCAGAAAGCCGTGTCTCTCTAGCTACAAACTACTTTGTGAATTTCACAGGACTAAATGAAAGTGGAATCTGCCATATGTGTAGTACCTTCAGAGGGAGTGTCTCAGGACTGAACCCAAACTTAATAGTAAAATTCTTGAATTTGAAAGAAGGTGCCATTTTGCAGAGTTATTTTTGCAATTTAGATATTCAGAGAGCCTAGAGGGAGGCATTGCAAGTTGCCCATAGAGTTGGATAGAGATGTTAATTTTAAAGTGCCTTTTGCCAAGAGAATTTCAGATGCCGTTTTTTAGTTTGGAGTTTGTTTGATTTTTTCCCTAATGTCTCTGCTCCTTCCCTGTGTCCTTTACCACCCTCCTAGTTTCATGACAAGATAGATCCAACACTGGAGAGCCTGAAACGCATAGTGGAACGGCTGAGGCAGCCACCTTCCATCTCAGCAGAGGTGGAGAAGATAAAAGAGCAGATCAGTGAAAATAAGAACGTGTCTGTGGATCTGGAAAAGCTTCAGCCCGTGTATGAGACACTGAAACAGAGAGGAGAGGAAATGATTGCTCGCTCAGAAGGCACTGATAAGGATAGATCTGCTAAAGGTACTAGACTGAGGAAACTTTAATGCAGTGGAAATGCAGTAAGCTGCAGCATAGAAAATTCTTCATTTCTGATGACTGCTAATCGGGGGAATGTTCTCCTGGAGAAGCTGCTAAAGATTTATAAAAGCAAAGCATTCATTTAAAATAATTCATTGTGGATATGACCTTTATTTTATTTTTAAAGGCCATTGTGCTTGTTTCCACTTAACGTTATAAGGAGTCCTGTAAAGGAATGTTTTAGACTCTAAATTTAAAAATGTACACATATGTTTCTGCTGTAGAACTGTAGAGAGATTTATGACCGAGAATTGTTTGCCAAGGTAGTAATCTAGTTCCTTTGTTGTTTAGCTGTTCAAGATAAACTAGACCAAATGGTCCTAATTTGGGAAGAAATCCAGACCTTGACTGAGGAAAGGGAGGCCAAACTGTTGGATGTAATGGAACTAGCTGAAAAGTTTTGGTGTGATCATATGGCTCTTGTAGCTACTATTAAAGATACTCAGGACTTCATTCGAGAACTGGAGGGACCTGGAGTTGACCCATCTATAGTCAAGCAACAGCAAGAAGCTGCAGAGGTCAGTAGAAAGTATTTTCTTGACTTGAAGTACTTTATTTACTTTATGCAGAGGAAAGGCAGAATTACTATGAAATACCACAGGACAATATATTATTTTAGAGACTAAGAGGGATAATTGTTTAGAAATTTACAGTAATGGTATCTCAAGAGTCTACAGTAAATAACATGTATCAGTGCTTAATTGCAAGGAGCGTGCAACATGTGCTTGTCATTATATTTCCTTATTTGTTTGTAAACCTGTGTATAATAACCATGTCAGCGAGACTTTTAAAAGTTGTACATACTTGGCATTCCTCAAGTAATACGTAACATCTACATGAAAAGGGTACAAATGTACTGTGCTCTGTGTGTTCTCCTCTAAGCCTGTAATTATTTATGCTGATAGTTAGATTTGAAGGTTGAATGATAACCTGTGACAAAGAAGACGCTCTGATTAAAGAAATCTAATTGAAAGCTTCCTGTTTGTTTTTTCCTTCTCATGCAAAGTATCATAGGCCATTGTTACAATTCAGATTGATGTCAGCTGATTTTACCCTGACACTCAAAGGGATGTTTATTTTTTAAGCACCCAATTGTAAGTCCAAGTGACTTGAAAGAAAACAAAAGTGGAATCCTTCTGTGTTCTGTCTTGAAAACAAGTTGTACATAGATTATTAAATTTAGTATTAGTGATGTTGGATTTTTTTCTCTTTGTAGGCTGCTAAAGAAGAAATTGATGGACTACAAGAAGAACTAGAAGCAGTTGTGAGCCTTGGCTCTGAACTTAGAGCTGCTTGTGGAGAGCCTGACAAACCTATTGTTAACAAGAGTATAGATGAGGTATGGGAAATGCAGATGCTTAGGTCTGCTCTTTGAGATGCTTCCTCAACTGAAATTTGAATATTCTCCACTAGTCAAACAAATTGTGAAAATAAAAATTGTGTGGCAAAATTGAGATACCCCAGAAGGCTCTATGGTAAACTAAGGTGTGCCTTTTGGGTTAATGACTCTTAGATTAGAATGTACACACTGGTTTATGTCATTGGTTAATAGTTGAGAATTTTTATAAAAGACATTTATTTTTCAAAAAAATACTCACTGATTAATGTGATAGGTGACTATTTCTTGCAAAAGTAATGCTAGAATAAATATTGGATATATGGTAATATATATATTACCAATATATTGGTAATACTGGTTTATGCCAAGTGAGACATCTTAACTGAGCCATTCCTGTTTGGATGACTATAAAGTACTTATAATTTCTCTAGTGTTCAGCAATGTATGATTCTTTTAAGCTATTTTTCTTATAATGGTGCAACTCCAAATGATTTAGTAGTATTTCCTCTATTGACTATAATATCTCTGTTAATAAAAATGTTCAGTCAGTATTGAAGTTTACAACTTTTGTTATCCAGAACTCCTACTGAATTCTGAAAGAAACTAGTTATGCAGTGATAGGGAGAACAAGAGTGTTAATACGGAATAAATATGAACTATTCATGCTTAGTTTATTTGTGTCACTGATCAGTGAAGAATTAGTAAATGTACATTATACAGCAGTAAAATTCTTTTGTCTATTGGAGTAAATTGTGCTTACTTGCAGCTGAATTCTGCCTGGGATGCCTTAAACAAAACATGGAAAGAACGTGTGGATAAGCTTGGTGAAGCCATGCAGGCAGCTGTTCAATACCAAGATGGACTGCAGGTGAGATGATGTGGTACACCTAACCAAACCTGAGTCAATAGGAGTTAGTGTGGTTGTAGTAAAACATGTCATGTAAGTAGGCAGGTGACAAGCAGTGTACTCTGGTTGTAGTGACTGTTTTCTTCAGTAGACAGAGGTGTTTTTTCTCAAGATTGGTTGGGGTTGGTTTGTTGGGGGTTTTTTGCATTAAAGAATAAATATGTTTGGCTGTTTTCTTCATGTCCATATATTGCACTCTGTTTAGATTCAAAATTAATGTCTCCTTGTTTGTTTGTAGGAGCAGAGGTTTTTTGACACCACACATTCATAGTAATCCTACTCATATTTTCTTGTGATAGTCAGTGCTTCATATGGTAGGCAGGTTGAAGTTGTGACACATCTTCATGGTTTGAAAGGAGTAGAGTACAGGTCCATATACTTGGTGCTATTTTCTTTGAGTGGCGAATAGTTAAAGCACTTGAATTTTGTTCCACTTTTTTTATAAGTAAAATATTTTAAGTTTGAATACTTTAAGGAAAAATATTATTAACATGATGTTGCTAGACCTTAATACTTACGCTCAGTATAATTTATCCTATCACAATATTTAGAAGATGATTCCTTTTTTAACTCTGTAGGTAAATATTACAGCAGTTTTAAGGTATCTTGTATGTTGTACTTTCTTCAAACGATGAAGTTTAAAAAAAAGAGAGATTGTACTATAGACGACCTTTAAAGGTCTCTTCCAACCTAACTTATCCCTTGAATTGATAATCTTTTTTCTTTATGAGCTGTTAGGGTATTTTTTTCTTTTTTTTTTCTTCCTTTGTTTGTTTGGTTGTTGTTGTTTTGTTTGTTTGTTTGTTGGTGGAATTACTGTCTTCCCTGGTTCATTAAATCTTTAAAATTACAGTTTCACGTGACACTGCAGGCAGTTGATTCTGTATTTGGTGCAGATCAAGCAGCAGAACACTCAATAAAAATGCAACATGCCTGTTTTGCCATGCACCCTTGCTGTGGATTTTTGTCCACGTTCTCCTGTGTTCCTGTGTGCAGAGGCTGACTGGGCAGTAGGAAATCACCATTTGGTTTAAGTGCTTGCGATTTCCTCTGCCTGTACATGATACATCCTACAGGATTGGTATTCAGTGAAAGAACTGTATTGAAATGCTGTCTTGGACTAATTTAAATAGCCAATATGAAGAGTACCATGGACAGATGGTTAACTGCAGCTGCCTCATCCTGTTGAGCATGCTGGGTGTAGCTCTCCATTTCTCAGGGAGCCGTGTAGCAGTGGGCATCTTAGGGCAAGTTGTCCTACACCTTTCTGGTAATAATATCTCCACACATAACAGGCAGGTGGGAAAGGGCCTAATGGAGGTGTTTTTTCCCTTGAGCAATTACTCAGATTCCTGCAGCTTTCTTAATCCATGCAGAGTATTCTTGAGGTTCTGCATTGTATTGGGAGCAAAAGAAACACCCACAAGCATCAGATCTGGGGAGATGTAACTTATTTTTTAAAAGTGATGCTGCATAATCCTATAGAGATTAATTCTAGCTCAGTTATATGGTCCTTCACTGCCTAGTATGTACTGAGTGGGTAGTTCCATGTTCCTTACACAAATAACTTTCTTCCAAAGAAATTTGTTTGTAATTCTCATTTCAGCTGTATTATCAACCATCTTCCATTTTCACTCCAAACAACTGTAGAGCAGTCTTGTATTTACCTTTCAGGAGATTCATAAAAATGACAACTTTTACACAAGAAGTGGAGTGCTACGCAGCATAAATAATTCTGGCAGAATGTTGCTGCTAATAGAAACCCAGTCTTGCAGAATGTACACTCCTGTAGCTGTTACATGGATACTTGATATTTGTTTTATTCTATAGCAAAGAAACCTAGGTTTTACTGGGAAAGTTATTTTCTTTCGAAGAGCACAGCAATACCTTCTCTGGAAAAAAAAAATGTTCTGATAATTTACTTAATAGAACTTTCAAACATAACAGCCTTTCTCTACTCACACTTGAATATCATACTGTGATTTTCAGGCATTATTTGACTGGGTAGACATTGCTGGCAGCAAATTAGCATCTATGTCCCCAGTCGGAACAGATCTGGAGACAGTGAAGCAGCAAACCGAGGAACTTAAGGTATGAACTAGAAATTTGTTTCCTTCTTATTTGCATTTGTCTGTATCTTTCTATGTTGTTTAGGTTGGGTTTTTTTGTTTTTTTGAGTCAAAAGCAATTTTCATTTTCCATTTTTAGTAAAAAGAATCAGCATGAAAATTTTAAAATACTTCACTGCAAACTTTTCATCTTAAAACGTGCTTAATTTCAAAATCTGTTTGAAATTTTGTCAAGACTATGTTTTAGGTTTTCTGATAGCCCAGAAATACTTGTATTGTCATTCATTCTCTTTCAAAAGCTGTAAGGTTATTACCTACAGGATTCTTTTGCTATGACCTTTGTTTTCTGGTTTCTAACATGAACAGTTTGAGGATCTGAGAGAATGCCTCTAAAGCTGAGCTGCTGCCATTATAGCCTTTATTTAAAAGCTCACACAGATCATGACATTCCCAATACATGAGTAAGGTGAAAATCAAAATTCCAGTCAAACTTAGAAACCTGTCTGCATGGATCTGTATTTGTGACTGAATATGTTCCTGACGTTGGTAGGCTGTTATGCAATATTTAAAAAGCAGAGATGTGTGATGATCAGAGAATGCTCTTGGTTTTGTTGCTCACTTGTAGATTTTGTCAGCTGTGGGCAGGTTGTTTTATGTATTTTAGAATGTAACTTCAAGTGAACCTTGCATAGTTCAGAACATATGTACATGAGTTACTTTCAGACTGTTGCATCACTTGCATGTTCAAGAGGGTGTTCTATTACAGAAAAAATGCTTTAATTTCCTTTGAAGAATAATTCAATTTGAAGTTTAAAGCATTATCACTATAACAACCACAAGAGTTAGAACACAGAATAATTCTATGATTCTATAATCATTACTTGTAATACATTTATTCCTATTCTTTTTCTGTTTACCATAGCAATTTAAGACAGAAGCTTATCAACAGCAGATAGAAATGGAAAGACTGAACCATCAGGCAGAACTGTTGCTGAAGAAGGTAACACAAGAGAGTGACAAGCACACTGTTCAAGACCCTCTCTCAGAGCTCAAGCTATTGTGGGACAGCCTAGAAGACAAAATTATAAGTAGACAGGTAAATAAGCTTGGAATGGAGGTGGGCACTTTATTCTTGACTTAGGTTTTTGTAAAGAGCTCTTTGTTGTATATAATGCTTATATTAATTTGCACATTCCTTTTCGTTTGGAAATTAAAGAACTATATATAGTAGGATTTGAATTGTACACTTAATTGAGTTTTTTAATGCTTTTTTAACCCTCTTTTTAAATTCTCTGTCAGCAGTGCCATGTTGAATGATTATTATTTCATTTTGACTATTTGATGTGTCTTAAGTAGCAGCTGAAAACACATATGTGCAAAAGTAATATTAGCTGCTGAGCTGAGCAATTGAATAAAACCTCATGAACTTAATATTAAACTATTTCAGTGTTATTTCCTTAAATTATCAAACTGAGAGATTTGAAAAAGAGTGCTTTGAAGTGTATTATTTTTTCTAAACTGAATTGTTTAATGACAAAGAGAAGGTTTTAAAAAGATTGTGCACCAAATTGCATTGATATTGAAATTATGTTTTAAGTGATAAAAACTACTGATAATCTGAGGAAAGAACCTTCACACTTAACTCTGCTCTGGTTGCATGGCTTATTCCAAGGTCAGGAATTTAAGCCTGGAATGTAAGGCTTTACAAGGGAAGTGCTAACTCAGCTTTAATTATAAAGAGTTGCTTGTGCTGGGTAACTGTTTCTCCCTGGTTTTAATGCTGTGTTATGCATGGATTCTGCTCTGGATTCTGGTGACTAATGGTAACATAAGACAATTCAATGGCATCGTGAAACGATTTTATTGTTAATTTTATTTTTACTACAGCACAAGCTGGAAGGTGCCTTGTTGGCCTTGGGGCAGTTCCAGCATGCCCTGGATGAGTTACTGGCCTGGCTGACACACACAGAAGATTTGCTGAATGAACAGAAACCCGTGGGTGGAGACCCCAAGGCTATTGAAATTGAGCTTGCCAAACACCATGTATGTAATCACAATGAGTATTAACTGAAATGGTCTTTTCATATTTATCTTAGGGATGAGGCTTGTAGTAAAACTTCACACTTGATAAATAATTCTCTACATATATGGTCAAGGTGTGGATTATAGCTGAAATGCAGGCTTGGAATAAATAATAGCTTTCCTCTTCCTCCTCTGCATTCCTTCCTTTCTTGCATAGGCCGTGCAAGTCACATAGGTTTTAGCCAAAAAAGAGCAGCTCACCCTAGTCTCCACCTCTAATCAGCCTCCCTTGACCTAGGGAACTCCAAAGTTACTCAAAAGCTACTCTCCCTAAAGCAAGAAACTCCTCGATTAGTTCTGTTTAAGCCAGGCCTCACAAACTGCACAGCTGTTGCATATCTTTGGTTCTTTCTTCCCTCTCAGAAAATAGTGTTTTGTTCTGAATTTGTAAAATTGTATGTCAGTTGGGTCCAGCTAACATGAATGCTTTTCCAAAAATCCCATCTTTTTGTTGCTTACAGTGTAGGGTTAACTTGTTTGTTTGTTTGTGTTAATATTTTTACTGAACATTGTTATTTTGCAGCCCATGGATGAATGTTTCTGCTATGCCTTTATTTTGAAGAGTATCTTCTAAGAGCAAGAGATCTTCCCTGCCCTTTTGTGTGACTCTGTGCTCTTCATGATGATACTTTCTTTCTAGACTTGAAGATTTCAGTCTAACCTTGTAAATCCTCTCCTTTAAAATCTGCCGTTTAATTTTTGGCCTGCATATGATGTAAAAAGTATTCAGAGTCCATTTTGGAATTTGAGAGAATTGATTGAAATTGTCAGTACACAGATAATTAAGATATTTTCATTGTCTGTGTTAATGCAGCTGTGCAACTTCAGAAGGCTTTTGTGTGGTCAGTGGGAACTTGAGCAGAATACAGAATCTACATACTCTATGTGACTACTGTTATAAAAAGGCCCTTTTGAAACAAAGCAAATAGAATTATAAAACCAGGTTCTGCTCCATGAACCTTTTATATTCTTATTGAACAGAAGTGTTTTACTAGTGAAGAAACATCCAGACATCATTTATGTCTGTGCTGAAGGAGTTCAGCAAACACATGAATGAATCTACTTCCTTTTCATAACCCAGAGTTTATAGGTTAGAAAGTTCACACTGTAGTGCATCCTGTGGTAGCCTGTAAAAACATTCATCTCTTGAATAACTTTGGAAAGAATAGGCCATGTTCTTAGTGAGTCTCAGCAGGAAGGAAGGGATAAGATGCATCTGCTTCTGTGAATATCTTTTTTTACCTTCTTAGGAAAATAAAATAATAATCTTCTAGTGCTTAGTTTAGAAGAATTAAAGTAAATGTGATATGTATTTTGTATTCAAGATCTACTTGTGACTTGCTGTTTCACAATGTGCTCTATATAGTTCAAGTTCCTTTTTATTTAGCTTTATATTTTTTCCATATGCTAACGTTTTGATTGGGGTGAGTTAGAGTCAGACCCCATGAAAGACAGAAGTTATAAACTTGAATTTCTTGGGTGGGGTTTACCATTCCCTTCCCCACCATTTTTCTTATTTCTTTTCCTGTGCTATATTAAAGCTTTTTACCACCACCCCACCACCCCCCATCCATCTGAAGACAGCATTTTTTTTCCCAAATGTACTTTTTGCCTTTTATGGTTTTACTGTGGCTGGTGATGGAAACGTTTTAAAGCAGACAGAGGAGGTTTTGTGGTGTTAGTACTGCAACCATCCCCCAGCATTTAGCAAGCTCAGGTGTCCTGGTAGCCTGACGTAATGTGAAAGGAGTTGTAGCTGTGAAAAGCACAGAAAGACATTTGGCAGTCAGGTTGTTGTATAGCACAGTGGGCACATAGCATTCAAAGAAAAATCCTATTAAAGAACAGTGTATAATAAATTGAGAAAAGTGAAGAAATAGTTCTTCCCTAGCACTACTAGAAACCTTTAATAATTTGGGCAATATATGTTTTCAGAAGGAATATATTGTTTTTTCCAAGATACAAAAATAAACTTTATATTTTGGCAGAAGGATCTGTTACTGCTTTTGGTTGAAGAGCCTTAGTTGCCAATACCTGTGCTGATGTTAAACTGTATTCTTGTCACTGGACACAACTCAGTCACTGTGATTGCCTTCTTTGAGTAACTTACCAACATGGCCAGTCTTACACGCTGTGTTGCAATTGTAGGTGCTACAAAATGATGTTTTAGCCCATCAGTCTACGGTGGAAGCTGTTAGGAAAGCAGGAAATGACCTGATTGAATCAAGTGCTGTTGAAGAAGCGAGTAATTTACGGAGCAAGCTGGAACTCCTGAATCAGCGCTGGCAGAACTTGTTGGAAAAAACAGAACAAAGGAAACAGCAGCTGGACAGTGCCTTGATCCAGGTGAACAGCAAATGATCAAATACAGAGATAACTCAGAAAAAGTGGCTTTTTACATGAAATACATAGATATATGTATTAGAAGTTGGCCTAAATCAAAACCATAATGCAGACACTATTGAATTTGGAGAGCAGGTTTGAATCCAGCTGTATCTTTCACAGCTGGTCACTGTCTCTTATAGTGCTGGTACAAGACTTCAGCTTTTGGCCTACATGTTTTTAAAGGGTGAAATTTCTGTATAGGTGTACTATTTGGGGAAAACATTGTAGTCATGTAGCCTTCTTTCAAGATTTCCATGTTTTTTGGTTTTATCCTTTAGATTGAATTGAGCTAGTTTATAGTTTGCCTTTTTTTTCTTTCTCCTTCCCCTTTCACTTCCTTTGATTTTTACAAATACCTGATTAAACCTGTTGCCAATGTACTTATGCATCTGAGCTGGCATTAGAATAAGTTATCTCTAAAATGATATGGTATAATTTAGGCCCAAGGCTTCCATGGTGAGGTTGAGGATCTGCAGCAATGGCTGACAGACACTGAACGTCAGCTGTTGGCATCAAAACCTGTTGGAGGCTTACCAGAAACAGCAAGAGAGCAGCTTAATGCACATATGGTAAGTATCAGTATTAGAATGCTTTGCAAATTGCATTTCAGGACTAACTATCTTATAAGAATGTTTTTGGTAAATATGGAGCATGTTCTATATATTGCAGTGTCTGTACAGTGTCTTAAAAAAATTTAGTAGCCTTCAAAACAACACTGTTATTTTCAGCATAGTTGAGTACTCTACTGGTTCATGCCCATAGGTGAACCATTGTTAGTGTTGAGACAAATAAAATAACTTTTGCATATTTATATTCCAAAAGAAAACCAAAAGGTGTGTGCAAATTTTTTCAGTGATTCCTATTCTTCTTTTCCCTTCTGTGCCCATAACCAAATTTAGACTTTTTCTAAGATTTGAAGGTGAACCTAAAAGTGACCCACATTCACTGAATCTTGATTTATAGGACTTGATCCTTTATTCCTTATCTAACTAAAGCTGACATTAAAGTCACCATTAGCACAGAAGTAAGAAGGACTACTGGCTTGTAGAGGCTGTGCTTTAATGAGAAATGGCAAACTGACCAGGATGCCTGAATTATTCCCTTTCTTCCTCTTTAAGAAACATTCTGTGGATTCCTCTGTTCCCATAGCACCATAGAGCTTAAAAAAAGACACTTAAACTTGATCTCTTACCTCTGAGGAAGGTGGTTCTTAGTGCTCCATTTATGTAAAATCATGAGCTGCTCTTAGGCCAGGATATAAGCCCAAATTTGGTGATCTGAACTTCTGAACTCCTGGCTCAGATGTAACAATGATATTTACTGAACTGTCCTTCAACTTGAATATGACTGACACTTTCAATTAGAACACTGCATTGCCATGACATTAAAAATCAGATTTTATTTTGGGATGATGCCAAAGATCATTGATCACCAACATGGGACACATTTTTTGTCCTTCTTTCTTTTCCTTGTTAATTTGCCAATAACTATAATTGATTAGAAAACTAATTTACAGTTTTAAAATCAGTTATGACAGGAGACTAGATCAAAACATGAGTAATTCTCTGATTGTGAGTCCCCATAATCCTTTTTTTTTTGTCATAAAGGAAAAACAAAAATGGAAAAAAGGGCACTTGTCTTTACCCCCTGTGAGAGTGCAGTATAATCGAGATTCCCTGAAAGTCAATGGCAGTCTTTCCTTTTTTCATCCTGCACTTAAATCAGATCAAGACCCAGAAATTTTCCATGGAAAGCTTTTTTTTACTACATCCTTTTGCTATGCAAATTTTCTATATTTCTAATGTTTACAGATTGATTAGTTAAAGGACCTTTAAACTCCATGTAGTGTTACAGTTGGAACAAGTGTGACTGTCCCCAGTAATACATACTCTAGATGTACAATCACTCCCTAACTCTACATGTGGATTTTAACAGGGTGTTATTGTACTGGTAGCCATCTGCAGGCATTGACTTACACCTTAAAATATAGAACTTGATTTCCTTTTGGTTAAATCTTAGTGCACATATGCAGATATGTGTTAATTCTCTCTCTCTATTTTTTTATAATTTTTTCTGAAGTGTTGAGGCCACTTGTATTATTTTCTGCTACATTCGAAATTCAAACTTGGCCCTAAGTGATACAAACCATGTTAATTACTGATGTGAAACTGAAGGAGGAAGTTTTGCACTGTATTTTGATTTGTTCCTCTTTGGCAATAATGTTATGAACCATGTTGTTGAATATTAAGGCGTATTTCTACAGATATGAATAAAAGATCCCTCAACCATAATTGATTCACAAATGGAGTTGAGATCAGGCTGCATTTCCAGCTAAGGCAACTCCAGGAAAACAAAAGATATGAAGAGTTATTACAGGACACCAGTAGGAAAGGGGCTCAAAAAGATACCTTTTTAGCTGTCCCAGTGCTGCTCAGAATATTCCTCTCTTTTCTTTAAACAATCATTGTTTTCAGTTTCTTCCTGAAGTAGCAGGAGGAAGAAGACTAGGTGACACAAGTTTCCATAGGCCTCAGAAAGCAAGCAAACAGGCTTTCTGTCATGGCAAAATCTTAAGCTCATGAATGAACCTGCTTCCTGCTGTGCCCTCCTCTGTGATCAGGTACAACCCTGTGTACAGTATCTGAGTTAACACCCAAAGAATACGTTTGGTTTGGGCTCTTGTCCTGAGAATCAGAGGAAAATCATCTTTTCCTTTTATTTGCAAGCCACTTATTCCTCATCACCTTGAAGATATCCCTCATTTGGGAGTTTGCAGGAGCTTCATTGGTACATTTTAGTTTGTCTGTTACCAAGACTGAATGTCTCTGTTTGAGTCAGGGGGATGCATGGCAGCTCCCAGACTTGCCAGCTCACCTTTACCATGGTTAAAAAAGCATCTTTAGTGGAATAGTTAACAGGTACAACATGTTACCATTATTATTCCAGCTTTCTCTGACTGTCAGGAGTGTCAGTGCTCATGCCTGGCAAGTGAAGGAAGACACAGATGATGTGCAGTAAACCATCCCTCCCACATTGTCCCAGCCACGTTTGAAGGTGTATTAGATGGGTTTGAGCTTTCAGCACGCTGTGTAATGCTGACACATTTTGTGCTTTGGCTACACATGGACTGTACCCTCTGTACAACCAACCAACTTGTAGCAACTCTTGTTCAATAAGTGCATTGTACTTTCTTTGCCAAGCTTTGGGTCTTAGAGAAGACATTGACAGACAATACAAGTTCTCATTTCCTGAAGAACTGGGCCTTCCTTTGCTCATTTGCCTTTTTATGAATTACATGTGTTTCCTTTGTTAGTCTTAATCATACCTGCTAAATGCTGGGGGAGGAATAAATATTGTACTGGCATTTATAAACAGTATTGTATTTCTACCTTTTTTAATTTTTGGTCCTTTATTTAGGAACTCTGTGCTGTCTTTGAAGCCAAAGAAGAGACGTATAAGTGTCTAATGCAGAAAGGTCAGCAGATGCTTGCAAGATGCCCAGAGTCTGCTGAAACAAACGTTGAGCAGGACATAAATAACTTAAAAGAAAAATGGGAATCTGTGCAGACAAAACTCAGTGAAAGAAAGGTACGTGTTTTTACATAAATATAGAGTGCACATAATGTATTTAAGGGTATTAATGATCAGTGCTGTCATGGATGCATACTTGCTTGATCTTTTAGATTTAAAATCTGTTGTAAAGACAGGCATAATTCAGTGATATGTTTAGGAAGTACTGGGCAAAATGAGATTCAAGAAAATAATTATGCATAATTGAGGAGAAGTATGGGTCACAGAAATACATTAACTGATACTGTTAATACCCATTTGGTAGGACTGGGGGTTTTCTGGGTTTTATTGCAGTAATGGTTGACATGAGACTGAATGATCCTTCAAGTTTATCTTATCCTCAGTACAGAATTGCTGCATTAATTTTCCTAGTTTTTAGCCAATTTTTCTTAAAATTCCCAAACGCTTGGCTTTTTGCCATTTACCTCAAGTGACTACCTTCTGTTCTAACAGACCAATAGCATGATTTCACTGATATGCAACATACGTTTTCTTGTTATTAATTTCATTTTGCTTTCATTCCTTCACGAAATGTAGTCCGTTTGTTCTAACTCAATCAAACAATCAAGAACGTCCACAATTGCAAACAGAAAAACTCTCTGTATAACCCTGATAAGTATAAAGCAAAAATATTTTACTCACAACTTAGCTATATTTTCAAGTAAGAATGCTGATGTCTCTTAAGGTAATTATAATGTAAAAATGACAAAGTAATTAAAATCTAATACGAGCACCTTCTTGTAAGGCTGTAAAGCTGTAGGTTGGAGTGCTCAGCTAGGTCAGCAGTGTGATTGTTTGAAAGTCTCTGAGTGCTGTCTCATGATCAACAAAAATTCCATATCCCAAAGTTGTTTCTGTTCAGGCAACCAAAATGACAATTGGGCTTTATTAAAAATAAGTGCTCTAGGAAAACTTGTTCTTTATTTAGTGCAAGAGAGTAAATTTGATGAGCTACTTCTTGGAAGCTACCTCTTCCAAATGCACTACCACTGTAGATTTCTGAAATTCTACTGGTTTTGTATTGAAATTGGTAAGTCCATGTGTCTTATTAGGATGAAGTAGTATGAGGTATGTTCTAATGTGGAAAAATTTATCTTGATACTAGGTGCTGTATTTTCTATTTATCTGTCATACACAATTTTAGTGTTATTCCTTTATCCATTTTTTTAATATGCTCAAATATGGGTTGTTACTTTAAGAGTCAGAAACTTTGAGCTGGAAAAGTGTTTTAAAATGCTGAACTAAAATGGTTTCCTTGGCTAAATCCCCTGCACAATATCAGCTGCTGTTAAGGTATGACTTGTCTTTACAGACCAAACTGGAAGAAGCCCTCAATTTAGCAATGGAGTTCCACAACTCACTTCAAGATTTCATCAATTGGCTTACTCAGGCTGAGCAAACTCTGACTGCAGCTTCTCGGCCAAGTCTTATCTTGGACACTGTCTTATTTCAAATTGATGAACACAAGGTATGGAAAGAAACAGATGTGTCATGTTTTTCTCCCACTCTGTGGAGATACTGTAACAATGTCCAAATGAACCCTATAATGCTGGCACTCAGAGAGACATTTCATTTGGTTTAAAATTGCATTTTATAGTCTTTTTTGCTCCATCATTCTTTATCAGACTGGGTTTTTTTTCTGTGTTTACCCAGCAACACAGTATTCAGTAATTTTCTCCCTTTTTTTCCAAGGTTTTTGCCACAGAAGTGAACTCTCATCGAGATCAGATCATAGAGCTGGACAAAACTGGAACCCATTTGAAATATTTCAGCCAAAAACAGGATGTTGTCCTTATTAAGAATCTGCTGATTAGTGTACAGAGTCGATGGGAAAAAGTAGTTCAACGCTTAGTTGAAAGGGGAAGAGCTTTGGATGACGCAAGGAAAAGAGCCAAACAGGTAATGGGACAACAGCTGTTATACAGCTCTTTGAACTTAGTTGTAATTGCATCCAGATTCTTGAAGAATATGATGCTTTAAAGCACTTACAAAGCCAGCCTGGGTTTAGTGTAACAGACAGTGTTAAGTTAGCGGAGTGATTTCTGTGATTCAATCACAGAGCACTTCATTTGGGAGCTGAAAGCATAATTTTCAACCCAAGCAGTGACTTCTGTCTGCAGTACAGGATAGTCTGAAAGAAGAAAGTTACAGTATGGATTCCAGATGTGTGTTAGTGCCATCTGTCCTCAAAAAGAAGTTTCACAATCAACTCTGTATATTTTAAAGAATATGATGAACCCTTTTCACTAATCTGTGAGAGTATACCTTAGTATTTTCTTCTTGGGTCTATGTTGTGCCCTGATTACACTCATCACTTATTACGCAGTCTCTTACATTAGTTACTAGACCAATGTCTTCTCTGTGGTAAGATATCTCCATTTATTTCCTTATAAACCTGGAGAGGTTAGATTTTGGGGGTTTTTTTGCAGTTTTCTTCACTGGGGAGCATTCATGTTTTTTTTCCTTAGATACATGTTTCCCTCACTGAGAAACATAAATGGTAAGTTGCAAAATGTGTGAGAGGAATGTAATCTGTTAAAATGTCAATAGGACGTTCTAGCTTCTTTTTATTCAAGTGAACATGATCGTTCAAGATGTGGAGATGTTCACAGCCAAACCACATTCCCGTGTCCACCACTACCACCAATCAGTTCACAGAGCAAGAAGTTCTCTGGACAATGAATTAGCCCATAAGCCAATCACCTGTTAATTACTTTCCAGCAGTTCTCTTGTGCATTCACACACAGGGCAGTTCTGCAGTGAGATGGGTCTCATCTCAATATGCATTTACAAAGCTGAACACAGTGTTGTTAAGATGACAACTGTGTGTGTGAGGTGTGGAAGGATTACTGAAGGCTACTGATCAACAGCCCTGAACAACAGGGTCTTGAGAGGTTGCAGGTGCCTTGAGAGGTTTCTGAACTAGTTTCTTGTGCTTTCACGTGTAGGCAGCCCAGGCAAAAAGAATTTTCAAGAGAGAGAGAAACAACCAGCTTGGAAAAATCAAATCCCAAAGGGATGATGCTTTGTGAAAGCTGGTTGAATCTTTAGTTTTTCCCTGCTTCCTTCCCTGAAGTGCTCTTTTTGTTAAAACAGGAAGGAAGATCAAAAATCTGTTCCTTGCTTGTCAAGATAGCATTTGATATAATGAGAGTATTTATGAGTGTTACGGGGAAAATCTTGGGCACTCATCCAGATGGAAGTTTTCCCTAGTGATTTACTGTTATGGTCTCATATAAGCAATAGCTAAGCCCCATTCTTTCTGTATTTACTATCCATACTAAAACTGTAGGAATCTAAATGACCAACACATCAACAGATGTTACCAGTATGTCTCTGACAGATGCATACATTGGGTGCACATCACGTACATTAAAGGTTGCTAATTTGCTTGGGAGCAGGGAGCCCAAGTACAGTGGGCACATGGTTGGACCAGTTCTGTGTAAGAGACCAGAGAGAAAAAACACATCAAATTTTGTCAAAGTCAGCCAGTCTTGGTTGGGGTTTAATGCTTTTGGATTGTTTCAAGAACCAGTGAATTTTAATGTCCATGCAAATTTCACTTCCCTTTAGTTCCATGAAGCCTGGCACAAACTTATGGAATGGCTGGAAGAGTCAGAGAAATCCCTGGACTCAGATCTTGAAATTGCAAATGACCCTGATAAAATAAAGATGCAGCTTGCACAGCATAAGGTGAGTCAGGACATGCAAAATGCCCAGTGAAATGCAGGTAAGTCTATCAGCCTTGTACTGTTCAATCAGCAAAGAAAGTGGATTTGTGGTCTAGTGGAGTGTTTATTCACATCAAATTATGATGTTTTAACAGGGTATGAGTGAAAAGAACTTTTCACAGTACCTGATATGTAGGGGAATGATTAACAACGAAGAGTAAAGACAATAATACAGCACCATGGAAACTTTAGAAAGCAAATTAATACCATTTCAGAATAGGCATCTCTGAAGAGGCTTTCTTTCAGTTCTTAAATCAAAAATTTATTGTTTGCTTATTTGGGTTGAGATTTTCCTTTGAATATTGCAAGACAACTTCAAAAGTGAAAAATAATCTTGTATTTTGATTGGCAGTTGCTTTTTATGTCAAGTGGAAATATTAATGAAATTCCCTAGTGTGGCTGCACAGGGCCTGTCTTGAGGAATTCTTCTTTCCCATGCAAACTATGAAAACAATAAGATAATGGTAGAAACACCTGCAGTTTTTCCTGCTCTGTTTTGATTCAAGCCAGAGTGTGTTTGGAATTGGGTGTTGTAGCACTTCAGCCAATTACCCTGGGGGTGGGTGCCCACTGTCCAACCACCTGATGGGTTCTTACCACACATAAAGGGAAATACAGCAATAAACTCTCTTCTGCTGCTTTCACTGCACTGGGTCACTGCTCTGTTCTGGGTAAAACAGCGACACCCTAGAAAACACTCAGACACCATGAGTAGCAAAGGCTGGGTCTCTTTAGGGGATTCAAAATTCTGAAACCAGCTTTTCAAAAACACAGCTACTCTAGGTGAAAATGTAAAAATCTCTCTCGTTCACCTGGCTTTTCACACTTGGATTGATAATGTAAAAGCTCTGTAATTCCATCAGACACAGCAAGAACAAAGACAGAAGTAGTCTTTATTTTTACTTCTATAAAATGCCTAGAATAATATATTATTGAGGATCAAGTGGATGAGTGGTAGAGAGATATGATTGTGTGTTAAGATTTCTCATGAAGCAGTTTCATCAAACACAGACTGTTGAAAGATCATTCATTTTTCTCCATTTTGGCATATATTTACTTTTTATGTGAGTTTTATTGTTCTCCATTTACTCTTACTTTTTCATGTTTCTCAATATCCTCAGGGGTTTGCATGTCTAATTTTTTTCTTTTCACTGTAGCTTCTGGTAATTGCTTTTACCTCCAACAAGTTTTGTCATGTATATTAATGACTGCATCAGTCTGCTTTATTTTCTTTGTCATCTCTTGGTTTTCATGACGTGTTGTTTATCAACCAGGAACACATTCTCCTTCAATAGAGCAAGAGCTGGCAGTTGATCAAACAAAAATAGTTTTACCTGTGTCTGCTGTTAAACTTTTAGAGAAAACCTACATTAATATTTTTTTATACTAACTCTGCAATTTCAGTTTGTTTTGGAATTGCTGCTGTTGCCAGAATTTTAAGTCAGTGATCTGAACTGTCGGAGGGGGATCTTACTGTTAGGATAGTCTTTCTTGTCTCCTCTGACTCTTACTAATCTTCTAATACTTTCACTCCTCTCTTTTCTTTATATCTTCAAACTCCTCACAAGTATGGTCAACATGTGACTTTGCTTTGAAGTCCTTTCAGGACTCTCTACCTATATTCTCTTCCCCTCTTCAGAAGCATTAAACTTAATAAACTTGAGATGTGCTTTATACCTACAGCAGTATGTTTTATGAGACCAAGCTTCTTCACATGGATTGGCAGACTCATCACTTCTGTCACTAATGTCTTTTTCTCCAGCTTCTTTCATATCAAATGCCTGCAGCTCATTGCTGCTTGAGTTGCTTGAATCTCATTAAGGAATGGGATGAAATGTGGTGCAGGGACATAAGGATTGAAACTGGGGATCTGGAGGAAAAAGATGAATGTGTGTGAGAGAGGGAGTTCTGTGAACTTTGTGACTTTAAACTTCAAACACCGCCCTCTCAAGAAATCAACTCAATTGTTTTTTAATGAGTTGTCAAACCTCCCAACACTGCAATGTCCTTCCTTGTATTTAGAGTCTTTTCCTTCCACTCCCACATATACTCTGTGTCTGTCTTTGTCTTTTCTGTCCAGCCTTGAAGGTTTCCTTGCTCTATTTAGTTAAGGATTTTGCTATCCAAACTGAATGTGTTGGACTCGCTCTTTGCCAGTTGTTACTGCCAAAAAAAAAAAGTCCCTGAAAAAGAAAAGCCAAGATATGTTTTCTCTCTCACTCACATCTAGTGTGTTGCCAGGGACTTTTAGGGGTTACTTATTGTCTGTTTATTATAATTTTTTTCTCATTTTTAGAAGTCAGGAATAGAAAAACCTGTACTAGGTCACCAACTCCATTCCTGTGCTAATGCTGAGTGTTCTTACAGTACATTTATACGAACCTGGCTAGTTTTATCTGTATGTGCCCATCTTCCTTAGAAGGAAGGTAGCTAGATGAACAAAATATCAGTAATCAATTTACCCGTCTGTTCCTGGAAGTTTAAACCAAAATCTACTCTCAGTTATACCTTTGTGAAATCAAATGAAAGTAGATATGGTGTAGTCTCTCAATGAGTAAACTGGCTGCAACCCTTTGCCACCTTTAAATCTGTTTTTCCTGTATGATTGTTCTCTGGCAGCAATTTAATTGTGTTTCCTTGTGCAAACCTAGTAACATTATGCATGTAGTGTTAAGTAGTTACCAAACCCCATCAAATAAAAGAAGAATAGACATATTGTTTATATTGACGGAACTGTTATAAAAAAGTTGTTATTTTGAAAATTGTATTTATTTTTACTGTAGTCCTAACTTGACAATTATGTTATTTCTTGAAGTTTATTTCCTTGTTTTATATGAGGAAAATGAAAGGACATTAAGGAAATACTAAATTGCAAAACAAATGTTGCTTTTTTGGTAACAAAACAAACAAAAAATATTTGGTTCTGTAAATATATGTTTTCTAAAGCAAACTTGTGATTTTTTTTTTCAACTGTTTTCTTGCTAGCAGTTCGTGAAGATGTAAAATGAAACATTTCAAGCATTGCTGCAATTTAAAAGCTGCCGTGTTGGGCAGATGTTGTCTTTTGGCAGTGTTCCTTTATATATGTTGGTTATTTCCTGTGTGCTATCAGATGAACTGGGTTTCTTGTGCTCTTCTGGGCCTGTGAGAAGCTTCCAGAGGGTCTGTGCAGAAGGAGGGTCAGAGATGCCAGGCAGATGCGACTGCTGGGTCACTCTCATTGGCCAAAGTCCCGGGGCACAGAAGCTGCTTCTGCAAAAATTGAGTTACTGGGATGTTACCTGGCTGCTTCTTGTGCCTGGATCTACGCTTTTGGCACACAGTTGTTCCCAATTATAGTATGTTTCCATCTTCAGAGTGTTAAAGGCTTGTGGTTGGAGGTTTCCCAGCTTGCCCGGGTTGAGCTAAACCAGAATAACCTTTGTGGCTCTTGGGGAGCTCTACAAGTGGCTTGAAATCTCAGTTTTAAGAAGGCAGTGTGAAGAATGCTCAATTAGTGGCTCCCAAAATAGCAATTCTTTCACCTCCTTCTGACTACCAAGCTGAAATATTATGGTAGGACAGAAATCATTGCCTGCACTGAAGAAGGGATTTTCCAGAAGTTGTTCCAGTAAGCACAGAGCTACATTTCCAGAGAAGGACAAAAGGCAGGGCTCTGCTGGTATCAAGCCCAATATAATTTCAGGTGCACTGCAGCACTAGCATAGAAATCTTGCAGTAAGTTTAAATTATTCTTGCAGCGACACTTACAATTTATGTTGCAAATAGTATGTCAAAAACTAATCAACAATGGCCTGTAAGCAGTTGATGATATATGGATATTTTCTTTTTTTTTTTTCATACATATAGGAATTCCAGAAATCTCTCGGTGCCAAACATTCTGTGTATGATACCACAAATAGGACTGGACGTTCCTTGAAAGAGAAAACCACCTTGGCTGATGACAATTTGAAACTTGATGATATGCTGAGTGAACTAAGGGATAAGTGGGATACAATTTGTGGAAAGTCAGTGGAAAGGTAAATGAAAACTCAACTAATTACTCATCAAATCAGAAAAAGGCTTCTGTTTTGGGTTTTATTTTGTAAAAGTAGAACCAAAGTGGTGTCGTGGTTTGAGAAGTTTGGGGGGTCTATCTTGTTTAATAGTTAAGAATGCCAAAACAGTAAAATACTGAAAAAGTCATGTGGATGTAGCACCTGGGGACATGGTTTGGTGGTGAATGCTGGGGTGGCAGTTGGACTTCATGATTTTACCAGTCCTTTCCAACCTTAACCATTCTATGATTCCATTATTTTATGCTGAAAATGCTTTCTTGAAGTGTATAAATGATTATTTTTTGTGGGTTTTTTTTTCCCCTCCTAGACAAAATAAACTGGAGGAAGCCCTGTTATTTTCAGGACAGTTTACTGATGCTCTGCAAGCTCTCATTGACTGGCTGTACAAAATTGAACCTCAACTAGCAGAAGACCAGCCAGTACATGGAGACATTGATTTAGTAATGAACCTGATTGACAATCACAAGGTACTTTCAGAAATCTGTTTTTTAATTACTGGTCTGCTCATAAGTGGAACATTTTAATGTTATCTTTATCTTTGACTATTCTGTAATTTTTAGAAATGTGGAATAGTTTTGTAACACAAATGTAGTCAAGAACAGAAAATGCTATAAAGCACACACCAAAGAGGACAACTCTTAGTGACTTGTTGACACCAGTTAGCATTGAGATACTCTATTTGATGGTGCTGTCCTGGGTATTTATGAATATCATATCATAAATCACAAATACACGTTTTGCAAATATGTGTTTATGAGCCTTTCAGACCTGTGGGGCTGCTGTATATTTGTTGAGAAAAGTAGTTACAATGCTTAAGTTATGCACAGATTTCAACTAGACCATGGTCCTGCAAGCTTGTGTTGGAAAGCTGCAGTATTTTGTCATTGAAGTGGTTTTGGAGATGGGAACAAGAAGGAGATGTCAGACTCAGCCTCTGAATCCCAGTTTTGCAGTTCAGTATGTTGGAAGAAATGGTTGTTGAAGTTCCTTGTATTGCAAAGGTGACAACGTAGGCAGAGCTCTGGAGCCTGGGAAGATGAGGAGGTGAAGGTCCCTCTGTTCATCCACAAGTGACTTTCAGTATCTCCTCTCCACTGAGGAGGAGATTTTGGGCCTCATAAAGTGTTTGGAAACATGGGTTGTCTATAAAAATTAGCCTGCAACATGCTTCAGTTGCTTCTGAAATCCCATTGTCCATCACAAGTAAGTCACAGTCAGTGGCATGGTAGAAATTGTCTTATCTTCTTTCAAGAGCTTCCTTTAAGTAACTGGAGCTTGTTCCATCTACTAATGTGAACACACTCCCACTTAAATGTATGAATATGAGGCAAAATCCACAGCCTTATGGTTAGGCCCCAAGATGGGGATTTATTTCTGCTTTGATGATTTTAAACTGTGTCCTTGATTTTTATCTGATATTTTCCTGCCACAGCATTAATCACTGTGTCAGATCAATTTCTTTGATAGAGAATGGGAAGCCAGCAGTGGTAAGGAGATTAGATTTCCCATGCATTGCACCAGAATGGGTTCTTGGGATCTGCCTGACATTTTCATACCACATTCCAGTTTTATTATGATAGAAGAGAGTATTAACATCTTCATATAGAATCTATATATCTTCATATAGACAGCAGAACTGTCATGTTTTGCATCACTTTGATGGAGTTACTCTTGACAGAAATAAATCAGTATTTTCATTTCTTCTCATAACCAGCAATTATTTGTTATTTTTTACATAAATATGCCTTAACAATGTAAACATTTCAAATGTATTTGATGGTGTGTAGGTTTTCCAGAAGGAGCTGGGGAAAAGAACAAGCAGTGTCCAGGCTCTGAAGCGCTCTGCTAGGGAGCTGATAGAAGGCAGTCGTGATGACTCTTCCTGGGTGAAAGTCCAAATGCAGGAGCTGAGCACTCGCTGGGAGACAGTTTGTGCCCTGTCAGTATCGAAGCAAACGCGACTGGAGCAGGCTCTTCGGCAGGTAGAGCAATGATAATGGTGCTACATGTACTCTGTGAGAAGCAGGGAGAATATCTTGCAGTCTAGTGGCCAAAAATTTAATTTCTTTTCCACTTAATGTTATTCACTTTCATTCCGTTTGAAAATACTCGTTTACTTGTTCATTGCTTACCTTGTCTCTATCCCTTTACCACAGCCTCTTAAATAGTGCCTCTTAGTGTTTATTATTACTGTTATTAGTCTCTACCACAAATGCAAAACAAATGTTTCAAAGACCTTACCATCTAAGGAAATTAATGAAGTTACAGTCAACCATGAAGGGTGATTAAGAACTATGCCCCATTCACAAGAAGCAGAAGGTTGCAATCACATTTATGCCTTCTGTGCCTTATTGGAAAGAAATAAATGTGTGTATTGAAAACTTCTTTTCATTGGCACAATTGCAATGCATGGTGAGATACTTCAGGGAAAAAATAGAATTGTGCTGAGTACACTCAGGACCTGGAACAGTCTACGTATGTCAATATTATCTGGTACCAATCACAAACAAATAGGTCTATCTGTATTATTTCCAAACATGAGATAATATGTATGTAGAGCTCTCTGAAAATATACTAGCTTGGACTGATGCTAGGTTGGGGCTCCTGCAGTAGCAATGTATCCACTATGTACAATATTCCTGCTCTGCTTTGCTCTGCTTTGCTCAGCAGACACAATCCTGAGCTTACCTCAAACACTAATTGTGTCTGAACATGGCTGTGACCAAAGGTGAATCTTGTTTTCTCCAGACATAAAAGGGTCACTCTCCAACAGGCTGTCAATTCATTCTGCTTAACTGGTGATTTAGGCTGTGCAGAAAATACAGTTCTCATCTCTCCAGCTGGTCCCTGGAAACACCCGCCATGTAATTTGTCAGTGTAAAGGCATGACATTCTGAACTGAGCTGCAAATATGCTATAAATCACATGGCTAAAAGCATGAACAGGCTTTTAGGCTTCCTATAATTTTTGGGAAAACATGAGCTATTTTTACAGTTATGAAAATGCAGTGCTGTATATCACTGACTTTTTAATGGAAAGATAATGTGCCGGTACTGCAGGGTGATTAATGATCCCAAATGTGGACTCAGTCTCCTTGTGTAAGCTGCAGTATGTCTGTCAGATCACCTCATGAGAGACCATGACTTCTTGTATCCCACCAGGCAGAGGAATTCCACTCTGTTGTGCATGTCCTTTTGGAGTGGCTGGCAGAGGCAGAGCAGTCTCTTCGTTTCCACGGCGTCCTTCCAGATGATGAAGAGGCCTTGCGTGCACTGATAGAGCAGCACAGGGTAAGCAGGAAAATGAAGAGGATTCTCTTCATTGTGGTTGCTCTGATATATGGTAAAAGAGAGGAAAGGAGACAGAGTTCTATCAGCATCCAGTGTTGGGTTTTGCAACTCTTTCTGTAGAGAAGCTAGAAATTTAATGTAGTTAACAGCTTGATGCCCATACTGGTGCTGGGCTGTTGTTTGAGTCCTCTTGGCTTTCTAAGGAAATAATGGGTCTTTAGAAAGTTGCTATAAACATTTAGAGACAGATGCAAAGTCCTCTGTGGAGCCTATGGTGCCTGCAGTTACCACACAGACTGCTACAGTAAAAAAAGTGTATCTGTCATCTTAGCACCATTGATCAAAACATTGCTTTCCAAGTAGTTTGTAAATGTCAGCAGAATGATGTTATGGTCCATGAACCTTCTGTGGTGGTGAAGCAGTGTGCAGTTACACTTCCCATGCATTGGCTACTGAAATATTGCAGTGGCATGGGGACTGGAGAGAGTAGACCATAGGCCATCAAACTAACTTTGCAGTAATGAAATGGGAAAATGGCTAAGAAAGGATCCTAGAGGTCGTATTTTCACTGTGCAAATAGAAGGCTGAAAACAGGCACAGTTAAGCACACACAAAACTTTTTGTAAGTGCAGTAGTAATAGTACCAAGGGTGTAGTGCCCACAGTGTTATAGAACAAATTATAAGTCCTGGATTTGTTCCTCATTGCTCTGAAGAAAGTTATAGCGAAATCTGTGAAATGGAGATTGGAAAAGCATCCTGTTTAAACTGAGTTTGATAATATTATTGTGCAGAGGAGTGCATGCAAGATACGACTATTAAATTGTAACTAAGGAGTTTTCAATGTACTTAGAATGCAACATTTTGGTAAGTTTTCAACTTTAATTTAGAGCCCTGAACACTGGGTGCTTTTCATAAGCTCACAAAGGTATGCATGCATCAAATGTATGTATACATCAGCGTGTGCTGATGTAGCAACCTGAGAGTGTGTTGACTAATGTTGACAGCAACAACCTAATGATGTGTCTAATGCAATGAAATTTGCCTCTCCCCCACATGTGCTTCATCAGTTCCCTTTTATTTGATTTTTACTCTGAGTGCAGAGAAAAGAACTCAGTGAAATATTAGGTCTGCTGAAATAATTAGGAAATAAAATCTTAAACGTCTTCATCTGCACTGTAGATGGATTAACAAAATATTTCTGTACTAAAGTTCAAAATTATGCTGCCAAAGCTGAAATGTAACTTGGAAGCTCAAAGCAGAGTTTGTCTCTGAGAAGCTCTGTCCAGCTGGGGAGGGTGTTCACTAGCACAACACAACCAGCCTCAGTGTTCAATGTGGCCATACTGCACTTAAATTTTTTTACTAGGCTTTAGAAGGTGTTTTCCCAACCACATTTTCCCCTTAAAGGGCAAATAATAGAAATACAGAAATTGTCAAGCTAAGAAAGATTATGGCTCTATGGTTTGACCACTCACACAGTCTTTCTTGAATAGGTGATCTCTCCTTTTAAGCTTATAACATTAGCTTTCAAGAAGAAAAAAAGAAAATAAGGGAAGAAGTGATACATACTACTTTTAAACACCATGTATATATTATAATGCTGCATATTAACATTAAAATGGATAACTGACATTATTTACATGAATATGAAATGCATTGTCCTTTTGTCACTATGGTTCTTACAGTTTCACTGCATTGGTATTCAGCTACATGTTGAAAGGTTTCTTCAGGATAACATTTTATCCAAATGATCCATCTTTATGCCTATTTTTGATTTTTTTTGTTCTCGAATACTGCACACGATTTAGTGAATTCTGCTAAGTCAGAGAGCTTTCTGTCACTCCTCCTCATCTCTAGGGACTGAGAGCTGTAGTGCATTCTTGCCCTGCATTGCTAAATAAGAAGCATCTCATCCCCTCTCTTGTAAATGTGTGTTTATCACTGGATTGCCACAGAGTTCAACAATTACAGAGAGTTTAATGCACTGTGTGTAGTGCATCATTGATGTAATTTTTGAAATATTCTTATAGAGCTGGGCAGGGGGAAAAGTGTTGTTGTTGCCCACTTTCATCTTGACCCTGGCTTGTTTTGGTAATCTCTCATTACAACCCAATAAAAGTTTTCCAAAACCATGTTGAACTGAAATATTGTAAGGATGCATGTGTTTCTGTGAGAGATGGTTTGCTATTATGATTTGGGTCTTAAACTCTGGCTGAAATTTAAGCTGAAATCAAAAGCTAATTTAAGCTGAATTTCAACTAATTTAAGCTGAAATCAAAATCAGTTAGCAACAAATCCCTTTAAATATAGAGCCTACATATTCCAGGCTTCTAAAACAAGGTAGAAGAGATTCTTTTACACTTTTATTTCATAATAACTTCATACTTACTGTGTAAAGGCACGGGGTAATGTCATTATGAGTTGTTGAAGAACCTGTTTTTACAATGTTGTAGTGACTTTGAATTTTCTAGGATCTGAATTGGCTCATCTTTAATTTCTGGAATCCAAAATAGCCCTTTATGGCTGCAGAGAGGAAGAGTTAAGCTTTCAGTGACATGGTTCCATTTTGTAGCCTAATTAAAGATTTAAAGTATAACAAAAATTTCTGTTAGGCACTGAGAGACATTGACAGTTCCACTTAAGGGTGCTCACAAAGACACACAGACTTGGATAACATTTAGTTAGAAAAGGAAGACCATTGTAGTAGTAATGATTAATCAGAAAAGAAAAGTGAAAAAGAAACAAAAAGAAGAAAGAAATGCAAGCTAGAAAAAAGATGGGAAAAGTCCTCAGTCCTCCTTTCAGTTGTTTTTTCTTTATGTTCCCTCCACTCCCCCCCAGTTCTGGTCCTGCCATCGTAGGAATACCAATGGCTCTGAGCTGGGATGCCTAAAGCTGTAAACATCCTTTTGCTTTTACAGGATTTTTCCCACATGCTCTCTCTCTCCCCCTCAGCTGCTGAGTTGTCACATTTGTGTTAGTTTAGTACAGCTGCTCCTGAACTCCTCTGTCATCTTGTCTGAACACATAATTACAGTTGGACATTTCCAGTCTCTGGTAGGACCTTGATAGTTTATGAAGAATTGCTGTAACTGACAAACCAAGTCATTGAAATGTTGCCAATAGTAATTCTTAACCATCATATAATTGCTTTACAGTGCTTCTATATGCTGTGATTTTTCGTTTTTTTTTAATAAGGGCATTTATCTTTCAAGTATTTAGAGTGTGGTGGGCTGTTAAGCAGTGGCAAGCTGGGATAAAGGTTTTAAAGCTTTGTTTAGTACTTTATGTGGAATAGCCTTTTAAAACATTTTAAGCTTATCTCATACAAGTGAAACTTGCCTCTTGCAATTTGAATCTTCTTGAGCAGTTAAGAGGCTCATGACCTACCCTATTATGCACTCAGATTTGTCTTGCAAATTTTGTCAGCATCTAATTGAAATTATTACCTCTGGTTTAGGAATTTATGAAGAAACTGGAAGAGAAAAAGACAGAACTGAATAAAGCAACAGGTATGGGAGAGGCTATTCTGGCTATCTGCCACCCAGACTCCATCACCACCATCAAGCACTGGATAACAATCATCAGAGCCAGGTTTGAAGAGGTCAGTATGTGTTGAACCATCTTCATTGCAACAGTCTGTTTTTGATGGGAACACAGCTGACAACTAACATGGTAGTTACACTGGGAGGAAATGATCCAGCTGTTGAGAACTAAACATTTAAAATACTCATGGTGATGGATGTGAATACCATGCTTCCCTAGGTTTTATTTCAAAACTTACAAGGCTTTAAGAGCTAAAGCAGATGGTCAAGCTTCTTTGTTTGTATGTATTAAAGGAAATACTCTCTGACACATTGCAAGTGAGGAAAGCCAATAATTTCTAGGGAGAGACTGAAAAGATACAAAGGAAAGAAAATACAGGGCAAATGTGAAGGATTTTCTGATTGCATTAGAGAAGATTTCAGTCCAATATATTCTTAATCTAGAAGATATCTAAATTATTCAAGTGTCTATAGGTAGGTTGCAGAGGGTATGCCACCCTCAACTGTTAAGGTGGTATTTTCTGTTTTGTATTAAGTTTAAAGAAAAACAAAATACTGGTGTTAGCAAAGTATGGCTTCAGGAGTGCCCAGGAGGAAGACTGACACCAAATCCTCTGTTATTCACTAACTCCCACATATTCTTTGTTAAAAGTCTTAATATGTTGCCTGAATGTGCGAGTTACTGCGTTTAGTGGCACCTAATCCTGAATATCCATGGAAGAAATGTGTTGACCTAGGAATTCTAGTTACCTAGTTACTGCTAGTGATCAGACACTAAATTTAACACCTTTGATATTCAAACATCAGCAGGCCTAAGAGGTAGCTCTGGATTTACAGTTAGCAGAGCAATTTTAATACATTGTGAACAGCTTCTGATATGCACATACTCACACTTTGGTTCCTTTGTCAAGGTCTTAGCGTGGGCTAAGCAACACCAACAGAGACTGGCAGGAGCTCTGGCTGCACTTATTGCTAACCAGGAGCTGCTGGAAGCCTTGCTGTCCTGGTTGCAGTGGGCAGAGACTACACTAACAGAAAAAGATAAAGAGGTTATCCCCCAGGAGATTGAGGAAGTTAAAGCGCTTATAGCTGAACATCAGGTAAGGATTATTGAGTGACATGTGGCACCCACACGAGGCTCACATCTCAGCCAGGCTTCGTGAGCAAGGGTGAATCTCCTTAGCTATTTTTTCTCATAATAATTGAGTTCCTTTTCAGGTACTCAGATGTATGTTTTGTATGTATGTGTACGATGTGCTTGTAGTTTATTCAAAATGGATAAAAAACCAACCAAACAAAAATTCGGTGTCATGTTGTTCTAATAGCAAACCTGCAATTCCCCTTAGAAACAAGAATAATAATAGGAATAAAAGAAAACCCACATGAAATGGATGGGAGTGCTGCTGCCCTAGAACCAGTGTTGCAGTGTGGCTTTACTGATTGGATTTCCAAAATAGGTTTATGATGTGCCAGGGGGAACTGCTGGTGCAGTGAATGCTCATAGACTTACCCCAGCTTACACACCAGAGCCTTCTCACTTCTGTGAACTGCAGTCTGGACAGCAAGATCATGGAGGCAAAATTCTGTTATAGATCACCTCACCATATACAGTTAATAAAGGAGTTTGACAGATTGGTTTCTAGATTTATCCTTCCTTTAACAGCCAAGCCATAGTGACCTTAAAAGCTTATACTGTTGATTTTTCTTATCACAAAACATTTATCTGTGTCTGTTTTGTGAGGTTGGCATTATAAGTGTCTTTCTGTGCCTTTCTTTTTAACTTTGATGTTTTGCTGTTGTGTGTGTTTTCCATTCCTGTGGTTAAGTTTGTGTATTGTTAATTAAGATCACCTCTATCTGATTGCAGACATTCATGGAAGAAATGACCAGAAAACAACCTGATGTGGATAAAGTTACAAAGACCTATAAAAGGAAAGCACTTGAACCCACTCCAGTGCAATCTCATATTCCTGTCCTTGATAAGGGGAGAGCAGGAAGTAAGTAACAACATATTTTGGGGTGGGTCACAAATACCATTGCTCTATCTGTAAAGTTTTCAGATTGCTAATAATCTAATAGGTTTGATTAGCTTCTAGTGAAACAGGGTAAAATTCTCTTGGCTGACTTTTCTAATTACCTCTCATTTTTTATTCACTGTGAGGAAATTTCTCATAGCACACATGTATCTTAAAATTTTGTTCTAATCTTCATGCATACCTATTTTTAAAGTGTGCAGCCTTTCACGTGCTCTCAAACTTCCAGGAGCAAGTAAATGTTGAGTCTTTGCAAATCTACCACTATCTGAAAGTGCAAAGAACTTTACATAAATGTGCAGAGACAAAATTGTGCTCTTACTGTCTATGAAATTATACAAATCCAGTTAGGAGTATATTTAGTGAAGTTGAATGGAAAGTGAATCATCAAGTGAGGAAATTGCTTTTTGTATTTTTAGATATACTTACCCATTGTATTTTATACTTACCCATAGATGGAACCTGCTTCTAAAAGGAGATTGTTTACTTTGCAACTCTGAGAGATTCATGAAGATTTAATTTGACCTGTGCAGCTTGACTAGTGGAGTCATTACTGGCTGCTTCTGCCTAGATAAAGATGCTGTAACCACCATTGGGTCCTTCCCCAGCAATGGTTAAAAAAAAAATTAAAAAAAAAAAATCCCATTATATGGAATCATCTGGGGGTATGACCTCCTTATTTGGGACAGGAAGGAATAATTTTGGGAAGGTCAAGTGCCCTTCATGTGAATGTTTGTTTTAACTGGGTAAACCTATATATTTTATCCTATTTTAACAGGAAAGCGTTCCCCAACACCAGGCATTTATCCATCAGCAGCCCAGGCACAAATTGAAACCAAGAATCCACGGGTAAACCTATTAGTGAGCAAATGGCAGCAAGTTTGGCTTCTGGCCTTGGAAAGAAGAAGAAAACTTAATGATGCTTTGGACAGACTTGAAGAGGTCAGAAAAGAATTGTACAGAATATACATATTTTTTGCATAATTTTCTTTACCTGGGATTAAATCTCCAATACTGTAAACAACTTCCATATTTGTTGTATTCTATTGTATGACACAGCTAACTGAAAACACTGTGATACAGATGCTTCAATGTGCTTTGAAAGCTGTCATCCTCCTTTTAAATGAGGAGAAATGAGATATTTAAGATGCTTATGTAGGTCCTCAAAGAACCAATTATTCAACAAAATGCAGATGGGTATCTATCTCATTGATGTTCTAGATTGATGGATTTCAGCTGAAAAAGGTTCTTTCTGTTTTTTATTAAGCTGAGAGAATTTGCAAACTTCGACTTTGATATTTGGAGGAAAAAATACATGCGATGGATGAACCATAAGAAGTCTCGTGTGATGGACTTCTTCAGGAGGATTGATAAAGATCAGGATGGAAAGATTACGAGACAGGAATTTATTGATGGAATTCTTTCTTCAAGTAAGGTTTAAAATTAATGTAATGTTGAGCTTGGAACAAACATCTGATGAAGTCTCGATGTCTATATAGCGTACACTATGCAGTTTATTATGTTAGAAAGTCACAGATTTCCTTTTTGAATTTATTAAGTATTATTATTTTATAATTATTTTACTTGAAAATATTTCTGGATTCTAGAAACTCTTTCTAGTTATTTTACATTGTGAATTAGGTTGTAAATGTCACGTTTGTATTATTGTCTAATTAGTATTTTGCTGGTTTACTGAACTCAGATTGTCATTCTTTCAGTACACTAGCTACTTCAACAATTACTTTTCATTGATCAGTCATAATAGTAAAAAGTACCATATATAACCTACAGATTCTTTTCAAAATCGATTCGTAGGATCATATGATTCTTATTAAAGCACTTACATGGGATAGTTTCCGTTGTAGAAAGGAACTGAGTAATTTTTGAAAGCAGTGTTTCCATGAGCCATGACCATATTAATGTACCTGTATAATGAGGGTTACAATGCCAGCAATCAAATGAGGAAAGCACTTTTTGCAGGTTTCCTGGTGGATTGGTATTTCTTAGGCATGCACAGTTGGTGGTAATCTAAGTCTCCCACATCATATATGTGATCATATTCCCTTTTAGGATCAGACTCATAACAGATAAGGGCCTACTACTTAAAATAATCCTTGATCTTCAGATCATGGAGACTTTTGCTTTGAACAGTAAAGATTCGTAATTGGGCTGCTTCTAGCATTTCATTTTGGTGTTACTCAGTAGGAGAATATTGTACTGTGCATATTTCTTCCCTGCTTTAGGAAATGCAGTAAAAGATCACTATATGTGGGCATTGCTGTTTTGCTTGAATTAACAGGAGTTTATGAAAAAAACCTGGTACCACCAAGAGGTTAAATAGCTTACTTTTTTATCCAGTTGGTATCAATTTATTTTGACTACCAAACACTAATTATGTAATTCCTGTTTATCACCTTGAAATTTTCTTTGATCTTTTCATCGGGAATCTCTGTGTGGGTATTTAATATTCTTCTGCTGTGAACTTGATCTAAAGAACTTCATAAAACACCATGCATGGATCTGCATTGGGAAGGCTTCGCATTCCACATTTAATTAGCAGTGAAATGCTTGCTTGACCTTTCCTCACTATTTATCTCGTTAATTTGTGGTATTTTAGGTACTTGGAAGGTCAAAATGTTAGTTACCCTCTCCATATATCTTACAGTTTAGTCTATGCCCTTGCTTTTGTGTCTGTCTTCAAGTCACACTATGGTACTCACTTTAATCCAGTATTTGGGTAACACTGGAGATCCAGACTGGTTTTTTTTTTTTCCAAAAGATTCCTTCACTCATTTGAATGTCCTTATTTTTTTGATAAGTATTATCTGTCACCAAATGCCTAATAACCTTTTAGTATTAGTGATAAAGCCTTTCATTGTAATGGGATTGAAAAGCCAAAAAAATTTAACTTGTGTTGTTGTCTTTGTCCTGCAGAATTCCCTACAAGTCGACTTGAAATGAGTGCTGTTGCAGACATTTTTGATAGAGATGGTGATGGATATATTGACTATTACGAATTTGTAGCAGCTCTTCATCCAAACAAAGATGCATACAAGCCTCTTACAGATGCTGACAAAATTGAAGACGAGGTACATTCTCTGCTTTCTTAGCTTGCATTCTGTTCTGCTGGGGTCACATTCTATAATCATTCTATTTTCAGTCCTATGTAATCTGAAGTTTACTAGGTACATGAATCTTTAGAAATGTGATATTTGCAGCAATTATCCAGCTGTGGGTTTTTTGCAGGTTACGAGGCAGGTAGCGAAATGTAAATGTGCGAAACGGTTTCAAGTGGAACAGATTGGGGATAACAAGTACAGGGTAAGTCTTTTAAGGACCTCAGTTCTTTCTGCTTTCTTCATATGACATGGTTTCTGCAAGGAGTAAGTCTACAATTCTATATTTTCTTTAAGACTGTCTAAATTTTGTTTTTTTCTTGTTAGAACATATAGGCTAAAATATGGAAAAATGCTGCTGCTTGTATTTATTTTCAGTGAAACTACCGAAGCTGTTTGCAATTACAGGAATTTTTAAGAGCTAACTGCACACTTACATGCACATACACATGCATACTATACATACATACATAACATACATACATCTCCTCAAAAGCTGGTCTTTTTGCCTGGATACCCTAAGTGTTTAAACTGTAGTTGACTTTCTATTAGTTTCATGAAAACAGTGACTGATATTTTCCTGTGGTATTGTGTTGTACTTCAAAAATCTTTTACCAAAGTGCATTCAATCATTTTTACACTCTTTTGTCATTGTTTTGGAACACACATACTTCTGAAGTATAAGTGAAGTGTTAGATAGCTGCAGAATGATTTTATATCACAGAAAAATAAATACCATACAGTAGAGAAAGATCTGCTACTCCTGGATTTGATAACCAGAACCATTGCAGGTGAAATATGCAATATTTGGCTAAGAGAGATTAATAAATACTTATAGATCATTTTAAAAGACCACCGAAACAGCAATGGGAAGGAAACAAAGGCCTTGAATATTTTGAAATATTCAGTCTCTGGATGGCTAGCTACTTGCTCATCTCTCAAGCAGATTACTTTATTTAGAATGTCTAATATGTTAGTTTGCATGTGTTCTAGAGTCATGTAGAGAATTTCCTGTGAACTAATCGTGTCTTTCTTCCATTTTTCATTTCTTATCAGTTCTTCCTGGGAAATCAGGTATAAACCAGTGGAATGTGTTATGAAGTTTCTTTTTTTCCTTTTTTTCTTTTTTTTCCTAACGCATAGTGTTTTAAGCTTGCAATGGTCAGTCTTTTTGCCATCTTTTCATTTTCAGCTAATTCATTGCTGGTCAGCTGTGGTATTTTTTTAAATGCTGTGGAGCATTCCTTGTCTCAGGATCCCTCCTCTACAATCCCTCACCTGCTTTCTTTGGCCATTTTCCTCATTAAGGAGATTACTTTTAAAGGAACCAGATAATGGTCAGCAGCAATTCCCATAGCAAACAATCTTGAGCATTTAAACTGCAATTACAGAGATTAGGATTATCTAATCAGTTTTCAGTTTTATAGTCAAATCCTTAAACATGCTGTAATGTCTTTTTTAGGCTGTTAGATTAAAGGCTAATCATGGTAAACAGATCCCAGTGTCATATCACTTATCTATTGCAAATTGCACAAAAAATACTTTCATCTTTGCAAAAAAGAAAGGTAAAATCACTACACAACCAAGCAGACTGATTAAGAACCTAGCTGATTGTTAGTATTTTATATACTAATACAGTGAATCATTAAATGCATATTTTGGAAACAGGCAAAATAAAGTTGCTGTTCCAGTTTAGACTAATCCCTGTCCCAAAGTGTTTTCCAGCAGCTATGGCAAGGCTGTAGTGTATTGGAGCTGTGTTTAAGAATGCTTTGTGTCAGCTGGGTCATTGGTGAGTTGTCCCTCAGGAGGAAATGTTACCCAGCATTTACTCCTGTGCTACACACTGATGCACAGCTTCCTGAATATTCCTAAATCATATCTGCCCAGTAAAAATGGAAACAGCTCATGCAAACCAGATATCAGATACTGTTACTGTCTTATGCTTTAAAAAGGTGTAATGCCTTCTGGACATGCTAGTGTTAACAGCATTAGCCATTTCAAATCTCAAGGTGTTGAAAATGTGGGTGCACTCTTGTTTACTAGCAGAGCCTGTTGAAATCTGGAAGAAAGCACAGAATAGTGGATAATCTTGCCACGTGCCTCAAGCAATACATCTAAGCAATAATTAAAAATATTTTCCATATATAGAACAAGTTTCTTTTTGAAAGGACTGTTTGAAATTATGTTAATCCTCTTATCTGTCATCTGCACTCTCAGATCTGGGAAACATACAGCATTTCTTGAGAGCATCTAACCCTTCCTGGTGCAGAACAGCACCACAGTGAAAAGCACCTATTGGCTATTGTCAGGAACAGCCTTTTTGTAGCTTAAAGTCCTTTATGTTTTTACCTCTGATTATCTGAAACAAGTTAAATACTATTTAAGGAAAGCTGGTATCCAGGCTATTTTAGGAAGGAAATCAACTGAGTTGCCATAAGAAGAAATGCCTTGACAGATAGATAGTTGTATTGTTGTGTTACTTTCCAGGAGCCCACTGTCTGGATTAATCCCAGCTAGGTGGGCAGTTTCCAAAGGACACTGTATTTGACCCTTGGTGTAGTTGCCTGATGGGGACCTGACTAATTGGGCTAGAATGATGAAAAAAATAAAGAAAACAAAAAAGCCTCTTCAGAATCACTAGAAAAAATTATTGGTAGGAACAAGCCAATGAAAATAAACAGCATCAATTTGCATGCCATTTTTAAAAAACCTTGTTCTACATATAAAAATGGTTCTTTGGCACATACTGAATGCATTATTAAAAAGCCCTTACAAATAATGCTCACATAAATGTTCTTCCTTAAAACAAATACAACTGATTATTGAATTAAGCAGCAAGCTTTGCTTTTGTTTGGTTCCTAAAAGTAATATTCCTTTAAACTTATTCTCTCTTCTCGGCTTGAGTAGTACCAACCAACTAAAGTCATCTAACAAGTAGGGAGCACGTTTGTGTGGTTTGCATTAGAGCACTTCAGTCCCCTCTCTGGAGCAAGTAGGTGCAGTTTTATGGCCAGCCTTCTCCAAAGGTCAGAGGTTGTCCCCACGAGGTACAATTGGCTCCCACTGGTTTTAGTGACTGCTCTGCATGTTTGTCTGAGCGTGCACCGCACTTGGCCTGCTGATCTGCTATCAAAATGTTTTGGTAGCGCTGGCTTAAAAAGTGTAAATTCTTCTGGTGAGTTCTCTCGAGATTGTGAGGCCCACATTTTGGTCATGTTTTCTTTGATCCAAATTTGGGTGAAGGGATTTGTGTGCAGGTTTTGTTACACAGGTTTCAAGGGCTAAATATACATTAGGCCTGGCCATCAGCCCAAAGGAAGAACGGACTCCTACAAGAACTCAGTATGAAACAGATGATTGTGCATCTCTGAACTGGGAAGAACCTTGATGTGTAGACAGAGGAGTGACAGACTGTTTGTAACACAGGACAGTAATGATAGTTATCAATCAGTCATTGCTTCTTTAATGTTCCCTTCCCCACAAACACGTTGCTATGGGTAAGCAGTGTCACTGCTGTAGTGCTATGCCTGAAATTATTCCCATAAATGAACCAATTGATAGAACTGTGCAACACATTGAATTTCCAGGCCACATACTGAACAAAGTGATGCTGCCTTCCTTTCAGCTGACAACATTAAAAATCAAGACTGTTGCAGAGGAGTGTTTGCTTAAGATTTTACCAGTGAAATAATGCAAATAGGTCTTCATTAATTTGCACAAAAGCAGACTGTAACCAATTACATAATGTATTACTAATTTTGCTTTCTTTATGACCTGAGACATTTGAGAATCAATCATAAAATTAAATCTGAGTTTCTTTCCTACCATCCTGCCATGTTCTTTTGATTAATGCAGTGCCATCTGATTTGAAATTTTAACAGCTTCAATAATCTGCATAAATAATTTGATTTTTTTAGCATTTACTAATAATTAAATATCAAAATAAACTTCTTTAAGTGTCCGATTTTTTAACCTATCAGTGTTGAACTGCAGCTGAATGACTGAGAACCTCAGACTGTTGTTTGATTTTCATTGCAGTTTGGTGACTCTCAACAACTGCGCCTTGTTCGTATCCTAAGGAGTACGGTCATGGTTCGTGTTGGAGGTGGCTGGATGGCACTTGATGAGTTCTTGGTGAAAAATGATCCCTGCCGGGGTATGTAGCAGAACTGGTCAGATGGACTTGCAGATTATTATTTGGATGCAGTCACCATTCATTGTCTCAAGATGGAGATTGACTTGTATAAAATGCCAGTTGTTGTAAACATCATCTCACTAAATGTCATGTTTTTGTAAACTTGAAATCCCATGGTTGAGGTCCTCTTCAGTTGCACTAATGTATGTCTGGAATAACTGTGGTGTCTTCTACACAGTTCCTTCAGTGTTATAGTGGTATAATTAAGAACTGAATTTAGTCCAGATAGAGTTTATGTCATGTAAGCTGCTTGTATGACTTGGCAGAAATAGCACACAGAGATGTCCAATAAAACCTTCTCAGCGAGGCAATAAATCAAAACAAGACAATTGAATTGATGAGTAACACCACCACCACCACCACAAAAAACTCCGGCCAGTGGCTCTTCCCAGTCTTTCAGTCTCTACCTTTGTAACCCTGTCTTTTCTTTGGCATCTTCCCCAGAACCCTGAGCCTTACAGAGAGGAGGTGGGAAATGTTCAGGTCCGGAGGACGCTGTGCTCCGGGGAAGCAGGGAGTGCTCTGTCACTGAGCCCTCATAGGTGTTGTGTTCCCAGCACACAGCACTGGAAAGCTCTCTCCTCTAGTGGGAAGGGGGGCTCTGGCTGGCACTGTTCTTGGACAAACAGCTGGAGATAGGAAAGAAGCCATTTGTGAAGAGAGCGGGAGAGACAGAAGTCAAATAGCGGCCAGAGTGGTAAAACTGCAGAAAGTAAGGTTCACTATCTTCAGAGTGACATGATGTTCTGTAGCTAGATAATACCATCCTAATAACTAGCAGCATTACATTTACTGCATTTTTACTTAGGAGTTCTGTAGAATATAAATAATTAATAATAATAATAATAATAGCAGCCTGAGAACAGCACAGAAGGGTTCAGGAGAGGCAAGTGAGCTAGTGAAGAAAGCAACATGAGCTGTCCTGTCGAGTTTACTCCAGGGTCAGCTGTCTCATACAGCTTCTACTTTGGGACAAGTTTCTAAAGCTAGATACAGACCTTGAGAGGGTGAAGAGCTTGTACTGTAGCAGTTGTCATGCTAAGTCAAGGATGTTAAATCCAAAAAGAAGCTACCATAAAACCCTGTTAAATCCAAAAAAACCAGGACCCTATAAGGATTCGTAGTGTGTCACCAAGGCCTAGAAACCTTTACCTACAGGCTAAAAAGGTACCTATAAAAGGGCTGTCATAACGTTATGATGACATATACGACTTTTTTAACAGGGTTAGAAGTAGTCATTTTGCTTATTAATGTATTGCATAAATTGTTGATTAAGAGTAATATCATAGTTATTGGTGTTACCACAGGTCTACCTGAAATTTAGCACCTGTTTTTGCACTACAGAAAAGTCATTTATGCCTGCAGAGCCATCCTTTCTTTACTGCTTCCAACTTCTATTCCTCTAAAGTGCAGGGTAGTAGAAAATAAAATGTATTAATAAAGATCTGACTTTATTGAAGGGTTAACTTGGTTAGTTCTGTTGTATCCCAACCATTTTTCTCAGGCCTGTTAACAGGTAGACTGTTGCAATTCATTCCTGGGTTGGCACTGAGAGATACAATACTTAATAACTATCTAATTAATTTATTGGAATTCCTTATTATGGTCCTCAGTCTTGTCTATAGTACTGTATCCCATTTTCTTGGGAATATGGGAGCAGAAGTCAACACAGTGGGTCCAAAGGAATACCAGTCTCTTCAATGTCACTGGATGTTGTGCATTGGTACCTAATCCTTGTCTGGCTGAAGTCAGTGATGCAGGTTCAAACTTCTCCTAAACCACTTTACCTAGCAAATCTGCATTTCTACCAAGTTCTCCTCATGTACTCAGATAAATCACATTTCAAAGAACTGTTGTCATAAACAGCTTTAGAAGTATTGCACCTAGTCATGTAAAACCACTTTAGCTTATATTACTTCTTTATGTCAGCAGGTAAATACCATTGTTACACAGATATTCTTGGGACTGTAGCCAAGTCTGTCCAAACGCTTTTTCTTTTTTGCCTAGGAGACCTCTGAGAACTCACCTCAGAGCACTTAGAGACAGCTTTTGCTCAAGTCCTGTCTTTTGGCCTGGTGCTCCAAGTCTCTTGCATATGCAGCTGCTGTACTTGATTTCTTCTCCTGCTAACGATTTTCTTTAATGTGACCCATGTCCTGTGTCATTTTTTCTAGTTCATCATCACGGGAGTAAAATGTTACGTTCGGAATCAAACTCTTCAATTACCACTCAGCCTACTATAGGTTGGCAAACCCCTCTCTTTGTCTCCTCCTCTTCTCTCTCTTCATTTCCTTCCCACTCTTTTAATATATATATATACTTTTAACAATATGCTTCACCCATCATATTTAGCTTAACATGTTCCTACATGGGCTGGTGCTTTGCAAGCTAATTTTTTTGACACGCTTGAAGAGTGTTTCAAAAACAATTGTCATTCACACCGACACAGTTAAATGCTAACATGTCTTGCATCTATTCATGCAGAACATTCTCTCATATGTGTGTTTGTATGTGTGTGAGTGCTTAGCCACCAATTACCTCATAATAGTTTGAGTTTTATGTTCGTCATTGCATGTTGCCCCGCTACATAACGTCATGGTTTTGAATAAATATATTTGCTGCTTTCCTGTAATTTGTACTTAGCTATTTCTTCTAGAACATCCAAGCAAGTATTATTTATTATGAATAGCTGTAGAGTTAGCAAAACTGCCCATCAGGATGTGTCTATGTATTAATAGCTGATTGATTAACAACGATTTAGCACGTTGAGCATTCCATTATCACGCTGACTTCCTTTGACAGTGGTTCATTCCTGCCGGCATAAAGTATTAGAATAAACGAGTTCTGCACATAACTCTGCTGTGTCCAAAATAAATGCATTACACAGTAATGCATTTCATTTATTGTTAAAATGTGTTGGAGTTGGCATGGCAAGAATGGCAATAAACAGCCTTGTGACAGCTTTCCCATCATCCCAAATGAACACCTTTCTTTGCAGCTAAAGGAAGGACCAACGTGGAGCTGCGTGAAAAATTCATTTTGGCAGATGGTGCCAGTCAGAGCATGGCAGCTTTCCGACCCCGGGGCCGCAGGTCACGGCCCTCTTCAAGAGGTGCTTCTCCCAACAGATCTACTTCTCTCTCCAGTCAAGCTGGCCAAGCAGCTGCTCCACAGGCAGTGACTACCAGTACACCAAAGGTAAGCAGAAATGCACAAAAATTCTCTGGTTAATTAATGGGGTGTTGATGGAATTTTTCTTGCTCCAGTAATATTGGTGCTTACCCTACCTGAGAGGGAAGAAGTATCTCAATTTTATTTCATAGTCTGGGGAGGATCTGAGATGTCTTTTCCATGTGTTTCCTCTACTGTTTGTTTGCAACATGGCTGTAGAAGAATTTCTACATTTAAGGTGCCACATGAGTAAACTGGCAATCTGAGAATTGCTCTGAAAGATCAACAAACCTCTCCATTTCATTTAAAAAATAAAGTCTCTCATCTCTTCATTTCAGAACATTTGTCATTAACTCTTTCTGCTTAGTTTTTATTTCTACTGAGATTTTTCTCCCTGTGAAAGCCTGGGTGTCCTTCTCCATGACGTTGTTGTCCTCTACTCTCCTTCACATTTTGATTTACCATTGTTTCATACAGACACCACATCATTTAACACGCAACTATGGTAAACCATGGTTGACAAACAGCAAAACATCAACTCCTTCTAAGCCACCAGAATCCTCAGACTATCAAGGGTCATCTGCAGAGGTACAGTAAGGACAGAGATTCTAGTCTAATGACTTCTTTCACTAAAATTGTCATTTCACTAACAGCCACTAGAATTTCAGTGCTTCAGAGCTGCAACATCCTGTGCATATTAATGCATTGTCTTTATTTTAGACCTTTGTCAGATTATTTCTTACCTTTTTTTCTCCCCCAAGTATTTTTTTTTAATATTCTAATTTTTTGGTTTTTTAATTTTAGGAAAACTCAGCCTCAATGAAATTATGTCTAAAGTACAAATGATTAAATCATAAAAGTATGCAATTAAATTGCTGAGTAAATGGCTGACTGACTTTTAAAAAAATAATAAAGCATTTAATAAATACTTTGCAGATTTCTTTCCTAAAATTGGTTACTTTAAGTTCACAAAGTACTATAATGTTGCTGAACTGCAGGATTAATAAATTACGATCTCTAGTGCAAAACCACTAAAAAAAAAATACCCAATCACTATGAAGAAGATGGCACAAAAGTCTGATGGTGATATATAAATCTTTCCAACAACTGATAGTTTTGTTTGGGGGAGCAGTGACCAATCATTGCTCTAATAGGATAGTTATTTGATGGCTTAACAGGAACCTAGCATGACTTACATAGAAATTGCTAGCATAGCAATTAGGCTATGTGCTGGCAATTAGGCTGTATGACCAAAATCTGAAGGGCCTTGGAGCCAGAGTGTTTCCTTGAATGTCACTGCAGTCAGTGACAAGATTGCAGCTGGATCAGGCTGCTCAGTGCTGTGTCCTTGTGGGAGTTACCCCTGCCCTGGGTGGGATGGAAGGCTTGGGAGGGGAAGCTTGTGCTACCACCCCCTCTGCTGTACCTGCTTTTCACAAATCTGCAGTTTGACACCTCTTGCTCTCCCTGTGACACCTTCTGCTGCGGAGCTTCCATAACTTCAGCATGGCTTTGCTCAGAGATGCACAACAAACTTCTCCCTCCCTCCTCCTGTGCGTGGTGTGCACGCTGCAGGCGTGTCTGGATACAGCACGGCAGGCACACAGGGCTGTTGCTTAGAATGATTAACAGCACACAGTTTATTCAGTTGTCACTTTCTTATATATCCCTGTATCTTCTTTAATCTCTTAGCCGGTAACTGCAGTGAAAGATTAATTGATGGTACATTATAGGGTTTATAGACATGGAAAGGGGTTGTTTTCATTGAATTACAATGACAGGAAAGCAGCTGGCCGGATTTCTTATGGGGCACTGTATTTCTTATCTGCTCTTATAACTGCCAGTAGTTTCAGTGAGTTTCTTTTATGTAAACGACCGTGGTTTCAGATTATAAATGGAATGGTTAGGGTGGGGTAGGCTGCAGTGAATTTCTGAGGCATTCTGCAGCATTTACTGCCCAAGAGAGCAGTTACTCATTTTAGATGTAAACTGCATTTGGGCTGAGGACAAAAGTGAAGAACAGGCTAGTTTTACTTTTTGTACCAGCGATTCTATCCCAATGCCTTGCCCAGAGTGCAGGAGCTTCAGTGGAGGTAGCAGTGTTCCCTTTTTCCTTATCCTCCCAAGCAGTGTCTGTATAGCAGATTTCCAAGAATCTCTGGCTAGCTGTGTGTCAACTGTTGTACTTGGCTTTAACCAGGGTTTAATGTTGTGACCAAGCCTGTCAGAGCCAGCAGATTGTCTGCTCTGTAGCATCTCAGTGCTCTTCTGTTCTTATGTGCCAGAAGTGCTCTGAGCTGGCAGCTGCCAGACGAGCTCCTGCCAGGCCTCTGCTCTGTTCTCAGCTCAAGGCAGCTCCCAACACACTCCTCTGGATCTTGGTTTTCAATACCTAATTCCACCTACAATTGTGTAGGGATCAAAGACACAGAACACAGGATCCTGGGATCCAGGCCACTCAACATGCTGCATTCATCACTGCACTGTTTGTTCTTATTGCTGGATATTTATTTAGTATTTTTGTGTTGATTAAATTACTGTGAATACTGTAGTTTTCCTTTTATTTGCATACATCTCTTATTTTGTGAGGGATACGCATTTTGAGATTTGAGGATTCATTTTTTGTGGCTGTGAAAGAAATTTTCTGATTTGGGGCAGATTGCAAATCAAGACTCATTTCAGAAATAAGAAAGCAGGCAGGGTAAGACTGTAGTACAGACACTGCAAGACAGTATATTGACAACTGGAACTTTTTTAATTAGAACTATGCCCTTTTTTCAGGTTTTTGTTATTTTGTTTTGGTTCTTAGAACCTAGAAAAAGGTTTTTGAAATTTGGTACACTTGTTTCAATTTCAAAAATATTTTCATCACCTGTAACTGCAGTCAGAATGGTGGAAAGTCAATCTAGACAGACATAAAATCTCAATGTGTACCATCAACTAATCTTACATGCTTGACTAATTATCAGAAGGTACCTTTTTTCTTTATATGCATTGAAATACAGACAAAGATGCTAATATGTTAAGCAGACTGTTAATTTTTTTGTTGTTGTTGTTCTTTTACATTTGGGCTACTTCAAATACAAACTGTTAAAGGAACATTCAAAACTTCACATTATGAAAAATATCCATAATGGCTCAAACCAGTGTTTCGGATTCACAGTGAATATTGTTATGATAATCTTATTCTAAGCTCTGTAGCACCTAATACCAGTCCTTATCTTCAGCTGAAAAAAATGTTTGTTGTGTTTTGTTTTGCACAGGGAACACCAATTCAAGGAAGTAAACTCAGACTGCCAGGGTATCTATCAGGGAAGGGTTTCCACTCAGGAGAAGACAGTGGCATCCTGTCAACAGCAGCTACCAGAGTCAGAGCTCAGTTTGCAGGTGAGAGGTTTGACTTCAGAGATTGATCTACCCCTTGCTTTGTGTTCCATCTGAATAGTTAAGGTCACATTAGGGTTCAAGGGGGATGTCAGAAGAGTGGGAAGGAGGAATGAAGGTCCTACTGTCTGCCTGTAGCTGAGGCTGCCCATAAGCAGGATAATGTCCCTTCATTCACGTGGGTATGTTCACATTCACAGCAGGTATGTTCAGCCCTGGGTGTGCAAATGCATGACTGCAACCTTCTTGACAATGGTGCCTCCAATGTATCTGCCCAAGGAACTTAGACGGTCCAGTTCTCTACAGAATTCAAGTTATTCTCAATTGTGATGGAGCAAAGGGGTCATTTAATCATGACTTGTCCATTTCTCTTGAAAGAACTGCAGGGAGCAGCTGTAGATGACTTCATTAATGGAATATCCCATAGAGATTTTGAAATCAGTATACAAAAACAGAAAACAGTGAAGCTGTGCTCTTCCAGGATCCTGAGAGCAGCTCTGTGTAAGGGAGAGGGATGGATGGTTAGAACAGAAGATAGCTCTACTGGCTTTCCCTCACAACTTAAGATCTGCAAAGCATAGTCAGCAGTACTGGGAAATCCTGATCAAAGAGTACATGTCTTTTAAATTACAGGTGATTTGAAAAACAAGCCACCTAAGATTTCAGTTTCAACATGGTGTTCTTCACACATACAGGGAACCAGATTTGTGAAGATCAAAAATACTTAATAAGTAATTGGAAAATTATGAAAAACCACATTAATTGTTTTCTGTTTAAGATTCTTTGTTGTGTTTTTTTCCTTCATGGCACATTGTCTGGGCAGGCTTTTACTCTAGCAGGCTTGCTGAGAGCTGATTTTCTCAGCCCTTTGTTGGGGAGAATGTATACTTTGCCCTTTTTTAGTTGCAGCTTTCAACTGTATGGCTTTTATTTTTTTAAAAAAAGGAGGGTGCACTTTTAAAAATTTGAGATGTTCATTTGCATCTCCAAGATGGCTATACTGAGAAGTCATGAATGCATGAAGAGACCAGATACTGTTTTGTTTTTTTTATTTTTTTCAATTAATAGCTGAGAAAATGGCAGGGGGAAGAAAGGCTCTGGCTGCTGAGTGAAGGTGCAATGCACATCTAGTGAGTCAAGAGAAGCTGCCAGGATAATACATTTTTAATGAGATGTGCTAGTGATGAATCAACTGTGTGTCAGCATTTGATCTTGCATTTCCTTCTCTTTAGTGTGAGACACAGCATTGTTTAGCTTGCCTGGCTGAGGTCTAAAGTTTAGTTTGTGCAATGAGGAATTTTTGGGATTGCCAAAGACCTAGGAATGAGCCGCCCAGCTTTTCCATCCTTACCTATCTACTGATTATTACTGCTTATCACCGCGGGAATGCTGGAGACGCAGAAGAAAAGAGACGGAGCCAGCTGTGTTCAGCTTCAGAGCAAAGGAAGGAAGGGGGAAGACCCACCTTCTTTTAATTCTTATATACACTTTTTGAAATCACTGTTTATTGGAGAAAATTACCTATTCCTCCTTTAACTACAGTGGTCAAAAGAAATGTCCATCAAAGATCTGTGTCTGAGAAAGGAATGCAATAACAAGATAATTCTACAATAACATAGCTATGTTTATAGAACACTAGTCTTGGGAACTAGCTAGTATGGAGCTAGCTATTTTTAACAGCAAAAATAAGGCAACAACTCATGGTTATGTTCTCCCTTTGCAGAAAGCAGGAGAGCTCCAAGCAGGCCCGGGAGCCGAGCAGGAAGCAAGGCCGGCAGCAGGTGCAGCAGCCGCCGAGGCAGCGACGCGTCCGACTTTGACATTTCCGAGATCCAGTCGGTGTGCTCGGATGTGGCAGAGACTGCTCCTGCTGCGGGCAGAGCCGCTCCCCGGGCAGCTGCGCGGCCGGCATCGGCCAAGCCTTCTAAAATCCCAACTCCCCAGAGGAGGCCGCCGGCCAGCAAAGCGGACAAGCCCTTGAAGAGATAATAGGATCGGCTCCAGAAAGGTCTTTTCCTTTGCGTTAAATATTTAAGTTCGTAAGATGTAAAATATTATGTAGAAATTATTGTGAAATATCGCAAGAGGTGGATTTTTAATTCTGCAGATGGCCTTATTTGTGTATTTGTCTTCTTATTTTATGTGTATAATTTTTGTCAGATTCTTTTTTGTTTTGCCATATCCTGTGAGAAGGGGAAGAGTTCTAATGTAAACTAACAGTTGTACACAGTAACATGTAGAAAGTACACTAAAGATAATTGCCGAATGTACAGTGTACTGAATGTACAGTAAGTCTCTGCAACCTCAGTAAGAAAGGCCTATCACTATGTCATTAGTTAACAGTAAAGGATACCTCATGATTTTTCTTGGAAAAAGAAAAAGAGAATACTAAAAGCCAAAAGACACAATTACACATTTTGAGCTAACTAAACAAACACTAAAGGATGTATGTCAAAACTGCTAAGGAATACAAACCCACATTCACAGTACCCTTATTTATACAGCATCTCTCAGAGAACTCACAGTTAATTAAGCACTTGCCAATAATATGATACTCCAATACCTTGCAGCATTTCTGTGCCATTGCTTTCAATGAGGCCAGACACATTCTGGATATCTGAACTCCTGTTCTGTAAGAATATCAATATAAAGTGCATTCATGTAAATGTGAGGTTTTCTTTTGCTTGAGTGGATGGTAGCACTGTATCATTGAACTCATTTTGTATCAAAGCAATTTCGCTTGCAGAAAGCTCCGAAATAAACATGTCCCTTAACTTTATTTCTATTGTATTTCTTATTTCACAGGAAGGTAATTTTCTGTGTTATGTTTTAGAGCATATGCCATTTCAGATGACCAATAATTACCTTAGGAACACAGGCTTTAATGTTACTTTCCATTATCAGCTATCATATTTTGGTTAGCTACTGTATTTGTTTAATAAAATACTAAATTGCACATATCAGATCACATGAAATAATATGTAATTATTGTGTGTCGATAATTATTTTCTCCATAATAAACTGTGTCATTTATATACCTTGTATGAAAGGCAGAGAGAGTAATTCACTTGCTCTGTTAGTCAGTGAAACATTTTAGCCATTCATGGATTCATTGAAAGGATTGTCAATAGTTCAGTTTGAGTGGAAAAAAGGTGTCCCTTCAAATGGGAGGGCTGTGGTGTGGCTGGACAGATGCTGTGGTAAGTGGTGACAGAATTCCTAGACAGTTCAAATGCCCTTTTTTTATCAGAAAGACTTGGGTGGGATTTGGCTGACATGCAGGCCTAGTAGTCTAAACCTGACTGTTCATATATCAGAAAATGCCACACCTGTACTAGAGGAATTTTAGGGGAAGTCTGGGTAATGGTTGGTCCCTTAACATGCTGACAATAAAACAGAAGCTCGCTTGATCACATGAAGGTAGTGGTGAAACCTGCATTTGCTGCTAATGCTCCTGGCAGCATTACAAAAATTATGTTTTATGAGTTGTCACAAAAGCTTCCTGCAGACTCACAAGTTGACTCACTCAATGAGTTTATAAGAAACAGATAAACAAAATAATACTCAAAAGATAATGGAATCAATCAAAATCCACTTTCATTAGGATTTCCTTCAACACAGTTGTACAAAGGTTTGTAGAAAACCATCACTAACGGGTCCTACTGCAGCTGCCTTGGGAGTCAGCACATGTGTTTACAGATTGCTAAAGCTAATATGCTTATATGTGCTAATATAATACATGACAGTAACTCAGGCTTTGCCTCCAGCCCATCTCTTCACAGAAGCACATGAATGTTATATCCAATCTGAATTTTAAAATTAATGCATTTCCTAAAAATAAACTGATGCAAGAAGCTATGCCCTGAGACAGTGAGCAGCAGGGTTTGAACCCACGTTTGCCGCTAGCTATTTTGGGCTGTCAGTGCCCCCAGCCTGCACAGGGGACAGGGCTGTGGTGTTGGGTGTGCTCCTCACTAAAGGTGGCAAGAAGAGACAGTGCTGAGAGCTGGCTGTTAACATGCTGTAAATAACCACAGGGATGGAAAATGGAAATTGCCTCGTTTGCTGCCTCTCAGTACAGCTGTTCCAAGTGCTGCCAGGTGTTCCCAGTTCTTAGACTTTATGGTGGCACCTGAGCTCATCCTAGAGGAGAGGTATTTAGCTAGATGTTTGTGCTGGCTGGGGGTTATAGGAGGAAGGGCTGATTCAGGAAGGTTATATCCTTGTGGAAGGTGAGTAGGCTTTTACAGAAAAAAGAAAATGTGTTTCCCTAATGAAACTTGTTTTCTCTGCTGCATTTGAATAACCTGTTTGCAGACATGGAGGTGTAAGGGATGGATGGCTTGCTGCTTGCTTTTTTTCCAAAAGTGTTGGTGGGTTAAATGCAGGTACATTACTCATCTCTGTGGAAAAAAGAACTTGTATTTCCTAAAAAGAGGAACATCACAGAGGAAAAGGGATCTCTTCAGAAATGGACGAGGCAGCACCTTAAATTCTATGTAACTTCCATAAAAATATTTGGTGGCTGATAGTATTCAGGTATTTTTAAGTCTTCCTGTAAAGGCTTGTTCAGAGTTTTGCTCTTGCAAATGTAGTGGTATCTGACCTGAAGCTAAAGGAATCTTGGGGGTTGTTTTTTTCACAATTAAGTAGTTCTTCTGAACTAAAATTGTTTAAATAGTTTGAATTGCAGCTTAGGATGCTCAAACTGTGTTTCTCTATTGGGAGGCTGAAGGACAGCATGATGTGTAACTTAGCTGCAATCCTGGCTGAATAAGTATGAGAATATTAATAAATGTGTTCTTAGCACTTGGATGGTTGAATATGAGTAAGAACTCCAACCTATAAATCAGGCCCTGTCAGTATTTACAATACTTTTTGTTCCTCTGAGAGAGGGCAGACCAAGTGGTGATAGCTCTGTCTCCAGGGCAAGCTGATGTGGAGCTATTTATTCAGAGGGGGATGGGTGTCCTGATGATCCTTACATTTGAAAATGTATCCAGTACTGTTCATTTTTGTTTCCTCTTTTTGGGGCTGGATCCTGGCTCTTCCAAATATTAGAGTCATAGCATAATTTAGGTTGGAAAAGACCTCTAAAATCTTTTTCTCCTTTAGGCAGAATAATGGGGATCTAAGGATCTATGAAAGAGTTTGTGGTGTCTGGGCTGTTTTTAAAGACAATGAGTTCACATGATAAATATATCTGTATTTTAAAAATATAAAATTATCAAAGTATACAACACGACATAAGTGGGGACAAGAAAAACAGGCTTGTAAATACTAAATATTGAGGAACTCCATATTTGCATATCAGAAGAGGGGATGTGACTTTAAGCAACACTGATTTAAAGCTTTATAGACCAAAACAACAAAAGAAGGTAATCGTGATTAGGTACTGTTCACCAAAGGCTGAAGTGGCGAAGCTGCTACCTGGAGTCCTCTTGTTTTGTGTGAGCATGAGAGGACTGAAAACTGTCTAATAGATAATGGATGCTTTTTCTTAAAAGGTACTGGTAAGCTCAGGAAAACTGCTGATCAGTTTAGACTTGGAAAAATGATAGAAGCAATAATAAATGAGATAATAGTGGAAACCTGAATAAATATACTATGGAAGAGTTGGCTTAGCTTTTGGAGACATGTCATGCTTTAGAAGGTGCCTGAAAGTCCTTGAAAGAATCAGTTAGTGTGGACAAAGGTTGAGACTGACCACATGGCTTTGCAAAAACACCCAGCCAGCTCTCAAAGGAGTGAGCACTCGCAGGATCAGAAGAAAGGGCAAACAGCACATTGAAAGCTGGGAAAGACAGCACAGGACAAGGTGGTCAGTTTTAAGGGGAAAGAATTCTGCAGTGGAGCCCTTGACAGGCGTTAATATAAAGCTGCAAACGCTGGCTCAGGAATTCCTGAAGTGCACATTGTTGGAAGGGTGCTCTGGAAAAAGCATCGCTGCCTTTGTGATTCATCGCCTCTCCTGGGGGTGAGCGTTGCTTTCCACTGGTGCTGGGGATCCTGCAGGGACCAGCTCAGCCCTAGCCAACCAACCTTTCAAGGGCTAAGCTAAGTAGAGTGAATCCCACCCCAAATTAATGAGTTTATTTCTAGCTAAGGAACATTGGATGGGATTTTTCTGAGTGGTTTGGAAATTCTGCTTCTAGCTTTTATCATTTACACACCTTTTTGGTGCACTAAATATTATTTTAGGGATATGCAAAGCATGGATTATCATGTAATTTGGCATGATGTCTAGTCACACTCAGGAAATGCAAGCCATGTAAGATGGGTGGAGAATCCCATCACATCACTCTCATACTTTAGGAGCTTTTGAGCATTCTTGGGATCCTTCAGCAGCAAACCCCAGTACAAGCATGTTCCTCTCGGTGTTGCTCCCACTCACATCTTTCTCTGCAGGGCACCTGCAAATCCAGTTTCCTTTGAGTTTCCAATTGTTTGTCCTCCTGGGATCCACTGTCACAAGTGAAAATGAGCTTGTCTTTCATGGGACACTGGCGGATCGTTCACACCCTCAAGAGCTGAACCATGAAAAATGCTGAAGTAATTGAAGAGAATACCATGTTGACATGTTTCTCTTCCTTTCAAGTGTCCTATGGACCTGAGGAAGATAAGTGTTTTTTCCAAAAGACATGAGCTATTCATTACTTTGGTGTGACTGTTTTGGTTGTTTTTTGTTTGGTTTGGTTTTTTTCCTATTTGCATTCTAAAAAAGCGCAATTGAGAGTGGCCATGCATAAACAGCTCATTTTGGAATAAAGAAAAATAAAAATAAGCAAGTTAAGTAACTATTTCTTTGAATAGTTATCCACTGAGAAGTGAATCCCAAGCACAGTTTATTATATTGGAACTGAAGGGCAAAACATAGACGTTCATTTTAAAGCAAATGTAATTTCTTTTGTAAAAATGGAATGAGATGTAGTAAACAAGCCACAAATAAATGAGGCAAGCCTAAGGAAGGCAGAACACTTGCAGTGAAGGCTGTTTCCATGCATTGCTATTGTTTTTTCTTGCACAGTATATCTGCTAACACAGTTGTTCTGAACTGCACAACAACTCTGCAGCATTTCTTACTAGAATGAGCAAACTGCATTTTCCAGTTTTATGCACATGCTGCCTTTGCCTAATAGAGGAACTAATGCAGAAATCATCTTGCATAATTTGTTACCTCCACAAGATTCAGGGCATTTATTTCTCTCATTTCTTTTTTTCTTTTTCTCTCCCTGCCCCTCCACCCCCCTCCAGCTTATCAGGATGTATTAAATCTTTCCAGATTTCTGAGCAGGATTTTATTCTTAATGATGCAGAAGAATTTTAATGTAGCACTTGCTAATGGAAAAACTCTTCTTAATTACCCTTGGAAACTTCAGCCCCTGAGTGAGAACTTAATATTTGGTAGCTTTAAAGCTTTCCATGTGAGAGAGTTCCTCCTCCCCTCTGAGCTCCCGCTCTGTTTCCAATAAGGCGTGCATGGCTCTCCAAAAATGTCACAGTGATCTCATCCAGTAAAACAACCCTGGTCAGTGCTCCAAATCCTCCCTTGGGCTGTAGGTGGTTCCAGGGCATCAGGCTGCCTGCAGTGCAGGGGAGATGCCCTGAGCCTGGGGATGCTGCCCTCTCGGCAGAGGCCAACAAAATGTGTCTGTGCTCTGGGCACAGCTGGTGCTGGCACGGGGGCAGCTGCTCCAAGGCCTGGCTTTGTGACAACAAGAGTTCTCTTACAGCTGCGATAGCTCAGCCCCAGCAGCAGGAGGGTTTATTCCCTACTATACCCACCCTGGACACACCATGCTCTAGGAAACACTGCTACAAGCAGGCAACTACTCAGGAATTTCCTAAACAGCAATACAAACTAAAAAGGGAGATTACCAGCTGGAGTTGAGTTTTTCAATCAAAATGGCAGAGATTAAGGAATCCTTTCCTTGTCTTAGATATATGGCCAGCTGGAGTTGAGTTTTTCAATCAAAATGGCAGAGATTAAGGAATCCTTTCCTTGTCTTAGATATATGGCCTACTGTGTCCAGGACTGTCTTTTCATATGGTCTTTATATAAAGTCAGTCTCTGGCCCCAAATACCAAAGTGTTATTAAACTCTAGGGTATCAGATCTGGTCTCCAGTACTACATAAATAAAAGCAAATATTTTCAGCTGAGTAGTCAAATTGTGTTGAGGGAGTTTGAGTTCAGGCACAGTTAGCTAATTTGACTGTTAAAAAATAAAATAAAAACTCTGAAAAAATATTTAGTTGTGCAAAGATTATGTATGCAGTGATTGTTACGGTACCAAAAATATTCAGAAGCACCTATTGGATTGGCAATATTTTAGGCAGCTGCATTAACATCAAGTGATGGTTTGGAGAGTTCAGTTCTGGGGGTTGGTGCTGGGCTTTTTGCAATTAAGTGCCTGTACATGAGCTTACCAAACTGAGGTCATTTGGATGTATACATGGTTTGGAAGGTAAAGCTGGAGATAAAATCAGTTGGATTAAAATACAGGCGGAGAAGACGTCATTGGGTTGTTGTGATATTAACTTGCAAGGAAACAATTTTGCTGTAAATTGTACTGTAGAAACTCACATGTGTAGTCTCAGACTGGAGCACCAGCTGTGTCTATCTCTGGAGAGATCTAGCTAACAATGCATGTCAGAAAAATTATAGCATAATTTATTCATACCTCTCTCAGAACAGCAGAAATAAGGCTGAAATCCATGTGCCTGTAAACAAAAGGTTTTGTCCTAGTGCAAATCTTGTCCAAGGATGGTCTAGAAGAGTGATAAAATGCCATGACAAAGAAAAAGCAAATTAAAGCATAGTTCCTAATTAAAGTCTGAAATAAGTGTTCAATTCAAGGAAGAACAGACTTGTCAATTAAAGCATGAGTGGCAAGTCCTGTGGCACAAGCTGTTTTTCTGGCTCTGAGCATTGGGGTGTGGGGCAAGTTTGGGACTGACTTGATCAGCCAGGAGAAAGATGGCTAAAAATCAAGTTCCATTTGATTTATGTTTTAGAGTCAGTGTTTAGTTGTGTTTTCTGTCAAGGTTGTTCTTTAGTTAGTCTTTCAGCAAGGGAGACCAGCCAAAAGAAAAGAAGGAGTCTCACATTGAATGTCATATCTTGCAAGAGCTATTCTTTGGCAGGGCTCTGTTCTGGCAGGAAAGCAGGAGATGGATGGTGCTTCTTCAGGCTGATACAACATTGGGAGAGTTTTTCTCAGAGATGTTGCAAAAGGCTGTAAAGAAGCAAGCTAGAGTATCAGGCTGGATGATATTGGGGCATTTCTCAGGCTGGTATCTCTTGACACAGTTCTGTAAGAAACCGGTATAAAACACTCGTGTTGGTGATCATTGTATGATTAAAAAAAACAGAGGTCAAGTTACTGGAAATATGAAAAATACCACATGTGATAGTTTCCTGGCTAGTCTTGGTTTGCCTCAGAAATGCTTTGGTGATGCTGTGCTTCCAATAAACATTAGTATAACAAAACACGTTCTGTTTCCAGCACTTCTGATGGTGACTCCTCTCAAATCTGACTCTGTTGTCTGCTTTGGTGAAGTGGTTATGGAACTCTGCCAGCACTTTTCCTCTGTCACTAAGGCTGTATCAACAGCAATGACTAGCTGAGCTGGGGAAATAAAGATGGCATTTCTTGCTCACAGGGTCTGGTTTTTTGTTCTCGAATTTCATGGTTCTGGGTGGAAAAATTATGATTGCTCTTTGGTAGTTCTGTTGCCTGTGGTGAATGAAACCAAGATATAAAGAGCAAAATAGGAATGCAAAAATCAGTAGATGTGAGTACTTTGAAAAATCCCAAATAAATGCAAGTCTAACTTTAATCTTTATTGGTTTGCCCCAGGATGTATTTTCGTGTTCATACACATCTCTCCCTAGCATATCTGTTCAACTGGAGAATGGAATTCAAAACATACTGAAACATTTTTTCTTTTTTCTTTCCTTTTTTTTTTTCTGATGCCAACAGGTGGTTGATTTAGAATGGGATAAATATTCTGTGTACTTCCAAACTTTCTCTTATGTTTGAGATATCATGTTATGTTATCTAAGTGTTGTTCCAAAGAGATGTTTAAAATTAAAAAGTAGGTGAGATGGGAGAGCAACAAACCACCTCTTGGTGAGGTTAGAATTGCTCTGAACAATGTGGTTCAAAGAGCAAATGTTCAAATTAATCTTGTTTCTAAAGGCAGTATATACCAAAACAGTCTGAAGGACAGAAGGGAGTGTCCTAAATACAAACTTAGGGTTACTGTGTCACTGCTGGTCCCTCATTCTGGTGTCTGTAACCTCTGCAGAGTACTGCTCTGCTTTTACCATTTCACATCTAGCAGGTAGGAAGAAAAGAAGCAGGAATATTCCACCTTTGCAGATAGGAAACAGAAGCAGATTAAGTCAATTGGCTCAGAATATTCAGGAAATTTGCTGGCAAATCAGGAAACTGGTTTGGCACACTAATTTTCATCCTCAACCTGAGAAGAACATCCCTCTCTTTCAAGCACATCATTATTTAATTGTGTCTGTTTAGGAAACTAAATTTAATCTTCCTTGTCTGAAAAGACATCCTGGCTTATCTGGAAATATAATTTAGATTAATTTTTAAATTAGCTCAAAGTCAGTGTTTACTCATATAGCAGTATCTGTGGAGAAGGATTGGATGTGCTGGTTACAAATGTTCAAGGCAGTCACACTACACTGTGCCCATCAAGTGTTTCTGCTAGGGAACACAGGCTCAAGGGAAACACAAACATGAATATGAATTTATCTTTCAGTTTGGGGCTCTGGAATGTTTCTATTCTAACAGTGTTCTAATAAAATCAAAACATTGAATCTTTCCCAGCAAAGTTATAAATAGAAAGTAGGCACCCTCCTTCTTATACAGAAAGATAAAGTGCAAAACCTGATTTGTCACAAAATGAAAAGAAAAACCAATTTAAAATGCTGACATTTTACTTGTATCTCAGAGCTGCTGCACTTCTACAACAAGCAGCTGCTATTTCTCCTTCATTTTCCCATGTAATTGATTTATTCTCATGACTGAGAATGGCATCATGAAGCACAAGCAAGACATAGTCTTCCTCCACAGGGGCCCCTCTGTGCCTCTGCCAGGTGAGCTGATGGTGATTCTCAGGTCTCGATGCCCTCAAGCAGCTTTGAGGCTGTGCAAAACAAGCAACCAGAATCCATTAGGGACATAAGTCAAAATGTACTTCTGCTCCTGTTGTAGAATCACAGAACCAGTTAGGCTGGAAAAGTCTTCTGAGATAATTAAGTCGCACCATTAACCCAGAACTGCCAAGCCCACTGCTAAATCAAGTTCCTAAGTGCCCCTTCTACACACCTTTTAAACATCTCCAGGTGTGGTGACCACCTCCCTGGACAGCCTGGTTCAATGCTTGACAAATCTTTTTGTGAAGAAATTTTTCCCAACCTCCAATCTATCCTTGTTCAATCCACACCACGCTTACTTGGCTCAGGAGCTCACTCTGTAGGTGATATAAAGGTGGGAGGAGTGGCTGATACACCACAGTGTTGTGCTGCCGTTCAGAGGGGTCTTGACAAGCTGCAGGAACTGCATGATGCTCACCAGAGGGAGTACAGAATCCTCCATCTGGGAAGCAGTAACCCCAAGCACCAGGATGTTCTGGATTCTGACCAAATGGGAAGGAGTTCTGCAGAACAAATGCTGGGAGTCCTGGTGGATACAAAGCTGGTTGAGAGGTAGCAGGGTGTCCTTGGGCTGCACCAGCAAAAGCTTTGTCAGCAGGTTGAGGGAGGGCATCCTCCTCCTCTGCTCAGCCCTGGTGAGGCCACATCGAGGGAACTGTGTCCACTTCTGCTCTTCCCAGTACGAGACAGGGAGGGACTGCAGGGAGCCCAGCAAAAAAATCACAGTGATGCAGCACTATAATGAGAGAGGGAGATGTTCTCTGACTGGGGCAGGGACGAGAGTAAAGCTGGAGACAGGCTCTGCTCAGCAGTGTCCTGGGAGAGGAGGAGAGGCACTGTGTGCAACCTGGGCTACAGTAAGGATACTTGGAGACTTTTTGCCGTGAAGATTTGGTTGATTGCTGAAACAGATTGCCTAGACAAGTTGTGGAGTTGACATCCTTGGGAGACATTAAAAACCCAACTGGACACAGTCCTGAGCGGCATATTGCAGCTGGCCATCCTCTGCATGGGGGCAGCCAGGCTAAATTCCAACCTCAGCAATTCTCTGAATCTGTGATTTGTAACCTCATCTTTAGAATATACAATTTCTTATTTTTAATGCTATTTTATATTTATAGTATGTGCTACTGAATTGAGGAGCATCAGTCATGTCTGTGGCTCCCAAGGAGCTGTTTATACAAGTAGACAAGACTTAGGACCATGAAAGAGAAGGGCAAAGAAACAAAGGGATTTGCTGAAGGCAAGCTGCAAGCCTTATCTTCCTCACTCCTTGCACAGCACTCTATTCACAAGTTTTTTTTCCTTTCTCTGCCCAAAACCACTCTGGATTTTGTTTCTAAGTCTGCATGGGTAAAGAATGAGATATGAATGCATAGATCTGACTTATAAGCATACTAATATAGATTATATTTCTGAACCAAGTTTGCCCTCTATTCAGAACTTGAGGGAAACAGAGGTGCATTCATTCTGTGAGAACCTCTTCAAAGATCTATTCACAGCCACTCAGGGGAAGTGCTACATCGCTGGGCATGTGTGAGAGAAAAAGCCCTTTAATTGAATGCATGAGTATCCAACTGGCTGCCAGATTGTGACTGGCCTCTGTGCAAGCCCAAAGCTGCACACGTTCTTCTGGGAGCAAGAAACACCATCCTCTTACTCTGAGCTGCCTGGTAGGCCAGGCACTGTGGAATGAAGACAAATCCTTGCCTGCTCTGTCCAGGAGGCCATGGGAACTGAAAACAAGGCTCCTTGCAATACAGATCATTCATTTGGCTACAGGACCTCCTCAGTGTGGCTTCTATCTGTGTACAGAGCTCTGAGCTGTAGGCACTCCAAACAGACTTGAATCCCTTTAGATTTGTGTAGGAAAGAAAGGCTTCTGGAGTGCTGGGAATTAAGTCTGGTCTGGGGTACAGAACTGCTGTGAAGAAGGGACCGTTTCACAGTTTTATGCAGTGTTCTTTGTCTCTACAGGTATCAGCAAAGCCTTTGTCTCTGTTCAAATTTTGTTCAAACTGTATGTGTCTACTGAAGAGCAAAGCTTGGCTTTAGCTTCCCTACAGTGCTGTGGGATGTTATTCTACTCTCTAATATGTGCCCACAACTCTTGCTCCATATATGTGGAAGAAGACACAAGTAATTTTTAAATGTGGACTCCAGTTTCACTCTACCTTTGCTTGCTTGTTATGTAATATATTTCATTTTGTGTCCTTCCATTATTAAAAGCTAATCTACTTATGTTTTCCCAGAAAAATACCCTGATGGATTCTGGCTAACAATGCAATGCATCCATAAAGAAGGTGAACAGGATGGGCAGAGGCAGCAGGGTATCCAGGGATGCACTTAACACTGTTCATTAAAAATATGTGAATCTGCTTCAGGAGATTTGATAAACATTGATTTTGCTTGTGGAGAGCAAAAGATAAAAAGCAGTCCCCCTCCTCTTTTTGTGTAAAATGAAAGGAACTGATGTAATTGTTCTAAATTCAGTACAATGAAGTGCTATCGGAGCAGTGCCAGCAGTGTATTTCCTGCCAGTGTCTGCTCCTCCAATCAGTTTAATTATGAGCAATTGTTTGGGTTGTTCTGTGAAGAAATATTAGAGAATGGAAAAAAAAGAACATACTTTAGGTCGCTATTTTGCAACTGATTCATGGTTTGGCAGGAACCATGAACTAGATTTTATGCTTTACAACACTGTAATAGTATCAGCGAGGATCAACCTTGCCATATAAGCACATAGAGCACAAATCCACCGTTTATTTTGACAAGGTTCTGGTTGAAGCATTTGAAAAATGCTGAAATAACATCAGCTATTGGATGGAATTTTTGGTTAATCATGTGCCTACTCTTATCCAAGGGATCTAAGCAGGCTATGAAAAACTGGCTATTGTTAATGTCTCCTATGTTTATCTGTCACATCAAAATTTTATAAAAATTTTTCTTGTGCTTGACACACATTTCATGTCTTGCTGCTGCATGCAGAGGCATTTTGTAATCCTAGAGCAGTTCTTTTGGAGGAGAAGGCTGGGAAAAGATGGTTCTTCTCCCAGCTTGGAGGATTGCTTTCTTTCTGGCTGTTTTTCTTGGGATGCTGAATTAAGCTAACAGGCTTGCTCTGGAAGCAAATCCTGATTAAAGCGTACTTCAGCTTGTGTGCAGAGAAGAGAGGGTGTTTACTGGGGCAGTGCCTCTGTGCTGAACAGTCTTTGTGCAGAGATCTTGCAGGACAAAACCCAAAATGCCCATTAGTGCTGCTCAGCAGCCTGGTCAGCTGCCAGGACAGGAGCCAGCTGGGCACAGCACTCAGCTGAGGAGGGGAGGAGGTTTTCACATTGCTGAGCCTGCTGTAGCCACTCCTGGTGTCATTCCTCTGCAAGCAGAGGATTTGAGATTTCAGACACTGTCAGATAGTATTTACCAGCAAACTAGAAAAAAAATCCCTTGTAATACGGAAAACAAAGAATTCATAGCACTTGTGGCAAGTATTAGTTTCAGAGGTTCATGCCTAGGTCTGATGTGACATGCTGCAACAGCATGCTCCCTCCACAAATGTCATATACACCAGCCTGATCTGGATCCTGTTCCAACAGGAAACAAAAGATGCACTTGTTTTCATATCTGCTAATGGGAAATGTTTATTTTTTTCCCCCCACTCTAGTGTGAGTTGTGTACATGCGTTTGTTTTCTGATACCAGAACAAATCTTGGATAACTAACACATCTCTCCCTGTACTGGATAATATGGGATTATATATACACAGCAAATAAACTGTGTAAATGTTGCAGGTGGCATTTTGCATCTCTGCCAGGTTCTGCAGTCTTTACATTATGCATGTTTCTTAGCTGCAGCTTAAGCCTGCCAAGTTCAAGGGGTACAAGGGTCCAGCTGTTTGTGAAACACGGGGATCCAGCTTCAAGTCATCTTCAACCTGGGCTGCTCAAATTCTGCTGTCAAAATGTGAGCAATGGTAATTCCTAGCAAGGAAGTTCTGAATTTCAACAGAGTTCAGAAATAGTAATTAGAGGAACTGAAGTCTTGTGTTTGGATCCTATGTTTAGTACTTCCTTACATACCTGCTTAGCCTGAAGATCCTTTGAGAGATCATATTTTGCCTGATGGGGAGCTGCACCTCAATTACCTAAGCGTGGCTGGGAAAACCATTTTCCATTAGGAAGCAGTGTTTCTTGTGAATGTGAATCCTTCCTGTGTAGAGATGTTGCAGAAGGAACAGTAATCTTGGTTGCTGCAGGAAACAGCGATAGGGCAAATGAAACTGATGTTTAGAAAAGAAGAATTAAGAGCATAACTTGAGATAAGGAGATAAGACCATGTGATGCGTTGTAGATGTTACCAGGGAAGACAAGATTAAAATCACTCTATTCTAGGTCAATTGACTAGAATAAAACCATGAAATATTATTTTATTCCAGCCACTGACATACTAGTAAATAAGGGCAGAGGTGGGTCTCATAAAGAAATTTCCATTACCATGATGTTTTTCAGCACTGTATTTTGTCTAAAAATAAAATTCATGTTGACAGATTTAAAACTCTTATTTTTTCCAGCTATATTCTTAGAGTTACCCAGAAGAGTGTTGTTGATTTGAGAGCATGGCTATGATCTGCTCTGCTGCTGTTGCCACCTTCTGCTGTACCCTCAGCTTGAAATGAGAGGGGTGCTTAAATGGGCCTTTTCCTACTCTCATTATACTGCTTAACATTTCTTGCTGCTTAGAAGCTTTTTGTGTCAGGGGAACTTGTGTCCCCTTGACATCCTCTGGCTAGCCAGTGTTGAACTTCATCTTTCATTGTACTGCCTCATCACCAAGTTTTCACTTCTGGTAAGCTGCCTCTTTTTCTAAACAATTTATGACTACATTGAAAGGCACAGTTCCCAAACATCACTGTTTCCATAGCTGTTTTTATTTTTTTTCTACATTTTCTCCTCCCACCCTTAAAAACATTATTTTTTCAAGGATCTCCCCTTTTCCTTAACTCCAGTCTTTGTTAATTGGGGGTCTTTGGGAGGGACCTTGTTCAACTTTTTTTGGAAATCAGAGAAAACTACTTCAGGTATATCAGCCTTGCAGTGATTCTGGTAGTTTGCCGAGACATGACTCCCTGTTTTCTGGGAACACTCCTCCTCAAGTTATCACATTGGTCTGTCTGCTGCTTGCATTTCTTGCTACAGTTTCTACTGATTTCTCAAGTCCTGAGGTGAAATCTATTGGTTAGCAAGTTAACTATTCAAGTCACAGAGAACTCTCGAAGAAAACAGAAAAAAATGAACACTGAATCTGCATCTTCATATTTTTCTGCTACTGTCACTGTTCTATGGCAATGGCTGGAGTTGGGTATTAACACCAAGGAACAGTTTTAGTCTGCATACAGCATCTCCCAATAAAGGTTTATACGGTCTGTGCACACAGCTTGGTGTGTAGAAGAACCGCAGCAGGGCAGGAATCACGCAGTGCCTGAGCACTGGCACCCAGTCCTGTCTGTAGCATTAAACTGTTGATTCAGGCCAAAATCGCACCAGAAACCTTCCCAACTTTTGCCTTCAAAAGCAACTCCTGGGCACAGTTTGGGAGTTGGGACCAGTCCTCATCTTGTGCTAACAGCTGTTTTGGAGGCAGTGTCTCCCCCACACTCCCTCCCTCTTCCGAGAGTGCATTTAGTGGTAGGGATGTGAGTTGCTCCGTGGCATCCGGCCCGAGTGCTGTGACATGGTCCCAGTGCTGGTTAGTGCACAGCTGGAGCCTTGATGTTCATCCTGCTGTCATGGGGACTCTGCTGGGTGCCAGCCTGCAGCTGGGTGAGGGGCTTTATCTGTTTAATTTTCCCGCAGAGGAACAACCTGGAAGGTCTCAGCACATCAGCACTGTGAAAAGCTGCGTGAGCTATGGTAGATACAGCCTTATTGATACTCCATTTGGAGACCTGCAATGGTTTTCTTCCACCTCTCTTCTTCCATGCTGATTTCTCCTGAAAACCTGCCCCGAGGCAGTGCCTGTCTGCTTGTGTTCCAGCTTCTGTGGCTCAGTGGCACAGCTTCTTTTGGCCCACAGAAGGTGCCCCACGCTCCCCCAGCAGCACTGGCTCCGTGTGTGCCCTGCTCAGCTGAGGGGCACTGGTGCTTTGCATTTGCAAGTTGGTCTCTTCAGACTGTTTCCACATGGCCCCCCACACACACACTTTGTTCTGTCTCATCATAGAGCTCTCTGCTCTACCCTGCTGCTATGGGATGAGTGAGGATGAGCACTCCCATCACCATGCAGTGCTTGTGCACACTGATCACAGACAGGGTTCTTCAGATGTGGTCCTACTTTTGGGCTATTCACTTCTCTGACAGTGTTACTCACATTCAGGGTGTTACTATTTCATGGCACCCACTGATTGAAATATCCTGTGATGTTTTAAAGAACCTTTATTTCATGATAAGGTTCTTTAGTTTCAATGGGTTTTCATGTATTTAAAGTAGAAAGTCTTTGGAAAGACGCTGATACTTCCTCTTCCCCCATGTCTATTTCCTTGCAGTGCCCTCACCACAGCAACCCAGTGAGTGAGCTCCTGCTCCTACCAGGGGCTCTCTAGTCCATCCATACAAGAGAAACCAGCAGCCCCCTTCATGGAACTCCACAGGCTGGTCATTTCCACCCAGCCTGTCTGCCTCCAGTCAGTGAGATTTAACTGCAGGGAGATACCCAGCAGGGCAGCACTGTGGCTCTGGCTGTGCCTGGCCAGCTTGAACAGACCAAAAGGAAGATTGACTTGAGCTGGCAGCATTAACCTGCCACTGAGACCCAAACTGATATCTCTGTGCAGCCTGTTGGCCTTACAGTATATAATCAAAAGCTTCTCTGTTTTCATATTCTGTCTCTGACACTGGCCAAGAGCAGATACTTTGGCTAATGATGTTTATATCCAGACCATCTTGCTGAGAGCCACCCTGAATATTGCTAAAATGACGGTGTGGCATATGGAGAACCTTAAATAAGATCAATTGGATAAATCCTCTACATAGTATTACACAACAGACAGTGCAAGAAATTTTCTGGGCACTGCTATAATAAAATTATTTCAAGTTCACTTTTATTGCAAACTGTCCTAATTTTTTTTCACCCTCAAGAACAGTTTGCATTGTGGCCTTGGAATCCTATTCATGTATCTCTCAATTGATCTCTCCCTTCATGCTGTTGGCTAGACTGTAAACTCTGCAAAAAGAACTGGCCTTGCATCCTTGTGCATACTTTTAGTATTTTAAAATCCCCTAGTTTTAGAATAATTTTTTTTGTCAGGCTACTTTACTCTGCAAATCTATTCATAAAGACAAGAATTTTCTAGCTCTCTCAAATGTTCTTATCAGAAAACAATGTATTATGACCAAAATAGTACAAATCTGTTATAAGTAGAGCTCAAATAAATTGACGTGAGCCACACCAATTAACAATGATTAGTTTATTAAGCAAGTGACAGCAGACAAAACAGCGCTGGGCGGCCGGGAGCTTCTGCTCCACCAACAGTGCACACTCCGACCCCCAAAGTTCCTGGTTATTTACTCCTCTTCTTCTGATATACGTGTCCTTTTTGGTGTACTCTGCCCATGTCGTCTTCTACCTCCTGGTGCTCGTGGGGCTGAAGGCTGTAATCTTCCTCTGAGGTCTTTGTTACGACTTTTTCAGTCTTCTTACACAATCTACTTACACAGCTGTGACTGGGTGAATCCTTGTACATTATCTGTCCCCCCTGGATATTTGCGGTTCTTTACTCAGATAAGTTTCCTGACAATGCGGTAACGATGTGGGTCGTTATACATTGTTTACATTCCCGAAAATCTGCAGTTCTCTTGTTGGCACAAACTTCCCGTCTCATTTGCTTCAGCTTAAGCAAAAATTAGTTTAATTGTTCCAATTTAAGCGAAGTTTGATTAACAAACAAAGTTCACTTATCACAAATCCATTTCATTATTTTTCTAATTATAGAGCAATTTTCCACAAGCTAAGCAATAAAAATACTTGGCTGAAGGAAACTTATGGTTTTGTTTTTGGGGGTTATTGGCTTTGGATTCAACATGAACTTCCACCCTTTGGTTGATTTTTTTCTGCTTTGCCTCATAAGAATTCTCCTTTGTTTACAACCTGCTCTGTAGCTGAATATGTGAAAAAAATGTGAAGATGGAGACTTTTATGGGATCACTAACACTATGATTAATACTTCTCTTCACAAGTGTAGATTTAATTTCTTTATTTTTTCTTTACTGTTTGACTTCTATCTATTTTTTTTTACGTTTGCACCTTCTCTCTGTATCAACTTTCCTTGTTCTGGTGTGGTTGCTGTCCAAGTGGAAAAAGCTCCAGTATGACAAAAATTAATGCCTATAGCTTTCAGCTGCTAGTCTTCTAACTAGTACTCACTCAAAAATGGTTGTGGTTATCTTCTGTTATTTGTGTTGTTTCTATTCAAATATGCTAAAGGGAATCCTGTCCTGCTGGATATGCTGCAATTGTTCAATGCAGTTTCCAACAGTGTTGATTTGTCTATCTGGATGTCACAGGCAAGCCAGCTTTCCTGTCAGAAGCATCCACACACAAACTCACAGGCCAGGCAGATGGGCCTGAGAAATCTGCATTCTACAGATTTGCCACTTTTCCCTTGGCATCCAAAAGACTGAGGTAAAATTGCCAAGGCTGAGGATGCTGCACCAAAACAACTGTCTGGTGATGGTGAAGGGTCACCACCTCTGGCTGAAGGGACTGCTCTGTCCCCTCTGCTGGAATCAGATCATGGTGTTCTTGGACTGAGAATCTGAAACAAGTCGGCTCTTGAGGTTAAAAAGAAAAATAGACCTCCAGGGAATAAAATCTTTACTATACAAATTTCAATGTCTGATCATTAATTAAAGGCCACTACTAAGTCTAGAAAAACAGTACCTGTTTAACTCTGCTCTGTGTCCAGCAAATGACTTGATGCTGTACTCTTTCTGTAGTAACTTTGCTGCTGTTTCTCATTTTATTGCATAGGGAGTGATTTTCTACCACAGGTGTTACAGATATTCTGCTAAATTTATTTAAATACTGATTACTGATAAAAGCAACACAGAGTATTGGCAATGAGGATGGAGGTGGGATACTCATATGACTGGTGATCTCTAGGCCATATCTACTTTGCAGAAAAATAATTCTTTTCTGTAGGAATTTAAAAGCAAGCAGTATGCAACTTGGCTCTCAAGCAAAAAATATCCGGAAAGCTTAAAACAAACAAACAAAAAAATAGGCCGCTAGTCTGTTTGAAGCAGAAAATACCCTGTCCAGACCATTCTCCAGAAAAAAACTTCACTTTAGATTGAGCAGCAGAGTTAGTTGTGGAAAAGAATGACTGCTTTGAATGACCGTGATGGTCAGAGAATGTTAAAAAAAAGTTAAGAAATAGACTATGGGGGAAGTGGACAATGAAGTCGGTGTCTGGAACCCTCTCATGAGGCTGAAGGTCAGGAGCTGTAGAGAAGCCCAGTCAGTAAAGGAGGTTAGCTTGACAGAAGCATCCATAGATGGTAATGAAAGGAAGCAATTAGGCCAGCTCCTCCTGTGGTATTCTGGTGTCTTTTCCAAGAACAACGAAGAATTTGGATGACAGGATTAAGTGCAGTGCTGCTCTTTGCTAAACCACTGAATGCTCCTGGGTAGCAGTGCTTATGCTGGCTTGTCATAGAGGAGAGGGACAGAAATGTTAAATTGCAGGCTGTGGAAGGGCCTGACTGTTCATCCTAAGGTGTTGCTGGCGTCCTTGCTTATCCAGGCACCTCTTTCTTCATGGGTGGCTTCAATTTCTGTTTTTTGTTATTAATACACTTGCTGCCTTTGAAGGAGCTTGTTAGCACAGGTCCCACCCCCAGCAGCTGTGAGGATCTCTCCTGGCCCAGAAGTGGATAACTGACTGTGTTAGCACAGCTCTGAGGATCTCTCCTGGCCCAGAAGTGGATAGCTGACTGTGTTAGCACAGCTCTGAGGATCTCTCCTGGCCCAGAAGTGGATAGCTGACTGTGTTAGCACAGCTCTGAGGATCTCTCCTGGCCCAGAAGTGGATAGCTGACTGTGTTAGCACAGCTGTGAGGATCTCTCCTGGCCCAGAAGTGGATAGCTGACTGTGTGTGTTGTGCCCACATGAGACAGGAGCCCCTCGGTGGCCGTGGCCCAGCGGTTCCCGAGCGCCGATGCCGTCCCAGCGGAGCGCGGCCGAACGCCTGGACGTGCCCCAATCCCCCTCCTGCACACACAGCACTCATCCCCCTGCCCTCACCTCAGTGCTGCCCACAGGGACAGGACTTATTTCAGTAACTTTTACAACTCTGGGCATATTGGCCTCGTGGCACTGTTGCACTGGAGTGGGACGTGCACACAATGTGCTGTGGGACAAGTCTGTGTTGAGCCCTGCCAGCTATACAAGCCATTTTGGTCTCTTTGCAACATGCTTCTTTTCCCTCTTCTTCCTGGGAAACATACATTATCTAGGCTTTTCATTCTCCTGAGCAACCCCTCATTTCCTGGAATGAAATTAATTTTATTTATTTAAAATTTCAGAGGAGTCTTGGTGCTAAATACTGACTACAGAAAATTTCATCTTCACCCTGTTCAACACAGATGTCTTTCTCTCTGTGGGGTAATCACCTCAAATTAAGTTTGAAGAAAAAAAATTTTTTTCTTTTTCCTTTGCTTGCTCAGTTTTGTTTTGTTAATTTTGTTGCTCATGAGATTGTTAGGTTTATCTGAGACTTTAAAACCTTACTCTTTGCATCAGCCTCTGGGTGATTACAAGTCTCCTGGGTTAGGTGCAAAACCTGGGTGGGTTCCCCACTGCAGTGGTCTCTGCAGCTTCCAAGTCTGGAAAAGATGCATGTTTTGTGTGCACGTCACATTATTTCTCTAGAACATGGAAGAAACAGCTAACAGAAGCAGAGATTGTAGAGCTCGTAACTGAGCCAGTTTCTAAGAGTGGGAAGATATGCAACCATTTAAAACCAGAAATCTAACTAGCTCCCAGAATAGTCTGGTATTAAACCTGTTGGTAAAGAGTTTTGATGTTAATGGTGTGAATAATGAAGGTATCATGTTTCTTACTCCCACAAGGGTCTTTCCTCAGTGTCCACTAACCCGCCTGTTTGCTAATTCCAAACACTGACTCAGCCTCCTTATTTCTCTCCACTTAGAAATGTGATTAAAAACAAAAAGACCATAAATGGGGACTGGACCAGGAAAAAAAAGTAGCAGAGATAGTGAAGGAATCAAGAAGAAGAGAGACATGTGGTGAATGCAAAAACAGAGAAGTTTAATGGCTTTGGTGCAAAGCTGTCAAAAGTTGGAATGACAGGTGAAAGCAGGTCAAGAGACCTGCCTTTTTGATAAGGACAAATGATACTTCAGGATGTGAAATGTAGGTAATTTTCTGTGTGTTGCTTTGTTATAGAGCTGGGCTCGTTGAGACAAACATGCAGTCCTGGGGGGATGATGATGGCAGATTATATCAGTCAGATTCTGCCCTGAGAAATAGTTTGGTAAGCAATCATAAGCCAAATGTAGAAAGTGCAATGACACCTGCGTTTTGATAATGCAGAAGAGGAGCTCTGGGGCTTTGAAAAGGAGGTGTCTGTAGGCAGATATGGGCTGTAGGTAGGCATCAGCTCTGTGGGTGCTGCTGGTTAGACGCTGCTGTTTAGTATAGAAATGACTTTGTCTTGAAGCTTTCAGGGGTAATTTCTGCAGTGTAAGCTTCTTTTTCTTTGTTTTTTGGTTTGTTTTTTTTTGACACCCCCTGGGCAGCAAAGACCTCTTGGGCCATCTCCACTCCTTTCCAGGATCCAGTTCACCTAATCAGCGCTTCATGTCATGGATGCTTCTCTTTAAGTGACGCACTTTCAGCACTTGATGTAGTTTTGCTGCTTGAGGTCTGTTTACAGTTTGGACAGTCCTGATGCCCCATTGTTCCCAGAATCTGTCTTCGTAAAGTGTCGCTTTTTGCCTTCCTTAAGAGTTATCCTGAAATCCATATGCATGGGATGGCAGCCAGAGGTTGGTGGAACTGATTTAGGACTTGAGCTTATCTGCCTCATTAAATAACCAGAAGAAGCTGGCCACAACTTTCCTTTAAAAAGCTCAGTCATACCAACAGCAGAAGATTAGGGTATAAATAATCCATTTGGCAGGGTTAACACAAAAATACCTCTCTCTCTCTCAGCACTTGTTTTTCATCCATTTTCTCGGTTACGCTGCCTCAGCGCCCCTGGCACCCGCGGTTTCCATTTCGGGCGGCTCCCCGAGGGATGGCTCTCGGGGACCGTAGGCCTACGGGCCTTTCTTTTCAAACCCGCTTTGTTGCCGGCGTGCCCGTGGTGCGGTAAGCGAATGGCGATGCCGTTCACCAGCTGTGCCTTGCAATCTCCCACAGGCATGTCTCAGATGAGGTCTCGGCAGGTGAGACCGTGTGTCTGCAGGAGCATCCCCAGCTCTGCTCCTCCCCGGGAGCCTCGCAGCTGCCCGAGACCCCGAGTCACCCCCGAGGCTGTGCGCTCCCTGGAATTTTGGTGTCTAAGCCCCAGGGATCAGTGCAAACTTCGGGAATTAAGCTTTCCTTCTCTCGCTTCGTTCCCGGAGGCTGCCCCGGCCATCTGGCCGCCTGACTCACGGCTTGCAGACCCCACAGGGGCCGAGACAAAGGAGCCTTTCTTCAGCTCAGGCTCCGAGCCTGTGCAGAAGCTGTGAGATCGGCATCTCCTTCTCGCTCCCTCCTGGAGACCGGGCCTCCTTCAGCAGATGAGCCCCGGCGGAGCCGCCCTTGTGCCGCTGCTCCTCGGGCACCCCCGGCTCCTCGGATCCCTGTGCGTGCCCAGGAACCGCAATTCCTTGCGTGTCCCAGCTGCCGGGGCCTCCCCCGGCCATCGTTCGCTGCCTGCCGGGCAAGGGGCTGTGTGTTCCCAGCTGCAGCTTCTGCTGGGTGAAACTCAGCAAACACAGCCCAGGGCGGCTGTGCCAGGGCACAAACCCTGCCTGCCTCCTTGCTGCCCTTGCCCTTACCGAGCACCCCCTGCCACACAGCAAAGCTCTGGTGTTTTCAACAACCATGCTGCGCTGCCTAAGCATCCATGTAATGCGAGTGTCTTGTATCTGCCGTATTTACTGTTTGTTTCCAGGCTCTCCGTGAACCGGTCATTAAGATATGGTTGCACCTAGTGTATTTTGTTTTTCCAGTGGGTTTAATCTCTCGATGCAGGAAAGGAGTATAAACCACCCCTGTGCTACATTTGAAAATAATTCTGGTTTTGTTTTCTACAACTCCAATGACAGGGATAGTTATAACTGGAAGACTTTTAGCAGATAGTCTGTGCTTGGGCCTGGAAAATCCGGGTAGAAATACAGGTAAGTCTGTGATGTCAGGGCTATCATACATAAAAGCTAATATATTTAGACTTTCCTTCATGCATTCTGAGCTGATCAGAACTCTGTGCTCGCAGGTGAACTTTAAGTCACAGTCCAAGTAAGCTGCCTGCTGCCCTGGCAAAAATACTGAACTGAAAAGGAGAGATGTAAGAGAAAAGCAATGAGTTAGTTGTGGAGGTGGGGACAAGAACCTTGTAGAAGAGTAAAAGGCATCATCTCTTTTGCTCATATTTTTGCATAAAGTAATCTAGCAGTTGAAGACAGGGGAACCAGGCCAAGCAATAGCCAAGACAAGGGACACCTCACGTGCAGTGCCAGTCTGTCAGCTGTGGAGAAACTGTGTGTTGATTCTCATCCCAGTGGTGTATACACCCCGTGGTATAAATGCTGTGTGTTCTGTCAAGGCTGAAAGGAAGCTCCTGACCCTTTCCTGGCACTTAGTGCTATAAAAGGGCCAGAGTTCAGCAGGCAGAGACCAGTGGGAGCTGTGTGGAACCTTAGAGGAAAAGCAGCAGGGAATGCGCTGTGAGCTGAACGAGGTGACACCCCCAGGCCCGATGGGAAGGCACAAAATCTGGAAAGGAAAGACCAGCTCAAGTGTTTGCATGGGTGTCTCTGACAACACTGGCAGGACAGCTCAGTCCCAGAGAGTTGGGTCGGAGAGGTGTTTTTTAGCAGATGTGAACCTGGTTATTGTGTGCACTGGGCTACTCCTTCTCTTTGCCATTGTTTCGCTTTTCCGGCTTTGTTCCTTTTAACTTTTCCATCTGATCAGGCTCCATAGCAATTAATACTACTGTAAACAACCACTTCAGATAGCTCCATGTGCTTTAGAAATAATACTGCACTGGGTGAAAGCTGCCCGGGCCCTTCAGCAGGCCCTGGTGATCTTACAGATATGGCACCATCTGGGGCAGTTATTCAGTCAATCCCTGCATCCTCTAACAGAGCACTTTTCTTTTGCAAGGTTTCCACTCTGGTGCTGACACTTGCTCAGTGAGGACTGTGTTCTCGTAATTATCTTTACTGCAGCGTGTGCCAGTGAAAATATTTGCCAGAGCCAGGTGCAAGCATGAAGTATAGTTTAGGTAGGTATTTAGATACAGGTATTTTGTGCATTGTAACTACTCAAGATGTATTATATATACTGATGTCATACTTAGGTAAGTATTTCTTATGGATAGTTCATCCACCTCCAAGAGGAAGTAGCATCTTCATCCTACCTTAGGAGGTTTTAAATTTAGGAATAATGCTCCATAAAATTCTGTGTGTGTGTGTGTGTGTGTCCTGTCAGTGCATTCCCCTTTCCTGACTGAAATCCCATCTCTCACTAAGAGATCTCCTGTTTCTTTTTCATTTTCACTCAGCTACCAAGCATTTTACCTTGTCTAAAGCATCAGCTGCAAATCAGCTGTTGCTGGCTTTGTGACAGTCCTGCAGGAGAGTCCTGGTGTCTTGCTGCATCCCCCAGCTGCAGTCCTGGCTCTTTCCTGTTCAGCAGTTCTGTTGCATGATTGTTCTCTTCACTTTCACTGTCTGGAGTTGAATATTTACAGTACCATCAGCTGCCAATATCTTAGTGAGAAACACAGCAAAACTGTTTCTGAGAATGTCTACTTTTGCGTGTGCTACTCTGTCCTGAATTTCCAGGGATATAATCAGGAATAATTTCATTGTGTTTTCCTTCCAGCCTGTTTTGTCATGTAGGAAGGGTTCTCTAGTGTGCTCACTGTGTTATCTAGGCACTCACTGATATATGCCTTCATTCAGGTGATAGCTCTTTGCTTCATTTACAGTTTTAAACACTGGATTTTGCTAGTATTTGCCAGGAAAAATCCCCTGCATGGTTCAAATTTCTGTCCATAATTTGTGCATTGTTGCCAGGGTGTGTTCCTCAATATTTCAGCCTGAGCTGACAGCTTAAAATCAGCACCAGAAGCACAACAGTTGTCACCCTTGGGATGTGAGCATCGGTTCCCCTCTCCTGCCAGGGTGAACTGCAGTGCTGGAGCTGCTCTGCACATGGGATTGCCAGCTCAGGGTAAGGTGTGAGCAGATGCTGGAGGCAAATGCCTCTGTGTCTTTCCTGACTTCAAACCATTTTGTGGTGAGTCTTTGTTCTACCTTCTGCCTTGTTGTCATTAAAAAAAATCAGTAGGAGAGCTCATTTCCAGGAGGATACCCCAACCATTTCGTAAAGAGTGAGTTTTTTGCAAGCTATAAAACATATGCACACTCTTTAATTACAGATCTTTTACAGCTCTAATGATTTAGACTAAAGACTTAGACAAGCTGTATTTTATTCTCAGCAGTCTTTCTGCAGTCAGTCTGTCCTTACAAGGAAGGTTATTCTCAGTAGCTTTCCAGGAAAAATCGATATAAACTAGATGTATTTGATACTCAGATTATACTAAAGAGAACTGTAAAAATCCATTAACAGATTCATTAAAATATTTTCCTTTTTTAATTTGGCTTCCAGCTTAGAACAGTCTTCAAACTATTCCATTAGTGCTGCTGACTCCCCTTTCTGTTAAGCTAAAAGCTGAGATAATGTGTGCTCAGAGCAAATGAATGATGCAAGATGATCAGTATGCCCATACAGCTGTGCTGGAGATTTGCAGTTGCATTTAAAGCACTGGTAAATTTACACAAGGTTTTCAGAGAGGGGACTAACTGGCTCTGAGACAGAGCACAGTATCCTCCTCCTCCTGATACGGATGTCATTAGTGCTGGGAAGAATGGGAGCACCACGGAGTTATTTATACAGCAAGCAGTATTGTTTGTTTTAAGGGATAATCTCCGATGTGAAAATACTCTCAAAGATTCTAAAAACTTATTTCTGACTAAAATAAACAAATAAGTAAGGTCTTGTAAACCAAATGAAGAACTACAGAACTCTTCCAAGGTTTTTATGAAGACATTTGTTGAGACAACTCAACATGAGGACATTGAAAGAGGAATCTTTAGGAAATATTTTGCTGCCCTCCACTGGATCAGCGTTTCCCCAGCGAGCACGGTGCCACGGGGATGTCATCGATGCACTTCAGATGTCATTTAGGCCCCGTGCTCTACCTCAAGCCTTGGATTTTTGAAGTTAAAATTGGATGGCTTTGAGTTTAAACTGAAAAATATTAAAGATCTGCCTAGTAGAGCAGTGACCCATCTGCTACCTGTGAAGGTGTGGAGTTGAAATTGTTGCACCTTCAGGCTACAGAGGGATTTACTCTTTCTATCCCCGTCAGAAGAGCAATAGAGAAGTGGGAGTTTGTGAATAGATACCTGGAAATAGGAAAGATTTACTCCTTTCTGTACTCCTCTAACATTTTGATCTATGTCTGTGAGATATCTGCAGGCATCTGTGCCTGTGGGTGGATTTTGTGCTCAGTCATTGTACATAATTTCTGTGGTTTACAGCAATGATGTCACGCTGACCTGGCCATTAATGCATTAGCAACTTTGTACATGGTGTAGTCCTTGGTCAGGGCTAATATCAGTATTGTATCTGGAAACATTTACTACTAAAATACTTTCTAGTTTGAATAATGTTTGAGATGATAGCCTGAAAGAACCACTTTTTCAAACTAGGAGACTGAGAAAGTCACTGGAGCTGAAGGGCAAAAAATTCTTGTGAAAGTGGAGATAGGACAGCATAGAAGGACAGGGGATTTGCAAAAAGATGAAAAAAGTAGCAGACTTGCATGGACAGGAGTCAGAATTGGTTGCTAAGAAGGATGGGAAAATATTCACTGTGTACCTATGGCTGGGAGTTTTTCTGTGTAAGGGACATTTCTGATGACCATAGGCTTGATACATGGTGTGGCAGAATACTTCCTCTGGAACTTCTTAGGTTTCCATCTTTATATTGTAGAGCACAGATCCAGCTGAACCACTCCTGCAAGGGGCAGTTTTTGGGTTTGGCTACTGATTTGAGCCACTGATTCTGTTCTGACATTTTCATATGAAACGGAGGAAGTGGAAACAAGAACAAGAAACATTTGTCAGTTTGTTTTCAGTTCAAGAAACTAGGCATGATTCTTATCATACAATAAAAATGACCCACATGATAATGAAACCCCAAAGAACCTGAAACTTGGTGGCAGCTTTTTATATGTGGATAGCCATGGTTTTTTCAAATGTTCATGTAATTTGTGGCTGCTCTCTGAGTATCATAAGTGGAAAGATCATAACAGAATAGGTTTCAGCTGCAGTCTTAGTTTGAAAGGTACTATGCTAGATTTATTTAATCCTAGTTGATATCATGCTGTTACTCTCCTGATTCAAGTTTTACCTTACTACTTCTCCAAATGTCAAAGGTCTTATCTTTGTATTTGTAATGCTGCTTTCCTGTATTGCAAAATTTTACCTGTCAGTGTTGCCGTCCCGGATGGTTATTCTTCCTGGCTGCCACTAAAACACAGCATTTGCTTAGCTATGTTAGAGGGATTTTTGCATTTGTTTTTTCTCTTTATTTTTTTCACAATGTGATTTTATTCAGTATAATTGGAATACAAAAGGGAACAACTGTTTAACCTCCAGTTCATTTAAGATTTTAAAAAATGTTGATAGGAATGTTAAAAGCAATTTTTTCCTCAGCATATCAAGTACAAAATGTGCAGGCTGGCTTTTAAGGTAAATATACAAATACTTCAGCAAAGATGGCTTTTTAATAATGATGAGTGATAGAATAAACATTTCTCTATATTAAATTTAAAGCGATATAAAAGTAACTGTGTGTACTAATAGAACATTTTAAGCAAGGTTTTGAAATATGGCATTTGAGAAGTCCTTTGATCTTTATTTTAGGAAGTGACTTCTATGTGTCGTTATTTATTGGAATTATCAGTATTTAAAGCTCTATGCTCCAAATGCATATTGTTATTATTGCTGCAACTTCCTGATATCATATTTATGCTGTTACCCATGTTTTGGTAAGCATTTGTGTGTATCAATACACACGTCTCTTTGCTCCTCTGCCTTTTTTCTGTTCATGGGGAAAACAGCAGTGCTGTTGGGAAATGCAGCAATTGCAGGCTTGGCACTCAGAAGGGCACGGCTGGGCTCAAATGCAGAGTTTGAGTTCCCCAGCAGAAAGTGCTCCAAAGTGCCTCAGCCGTCCCTGTGTGGTGTCCAGGGAGGTTTTGGAGCTAAACTTCTCCTGGCACGAGTAGATGAGTAGCTCTCAGGTTGGTTCGTATGGTGAGAATGATAAGAAATAAATGTTTAATATCACCCCCCCCCCGCAGAAAAAAATGATCCATGTCTGGATAATTAAATTCAGAAAAACAGGAAAGAGAAAACATCAAAATCATGTGAAAAAATGCAGCTACACCAACGATCTCATGAAAGTCTGTAGTAGAGCAGAAAGCTGAATTCTTGGAGCAGACTTTCACAGTAAACCCTAAGTGTTACACTCAACATTTAACATCGCTTCTCAGCAAAAGAGAGGGTAAATTGTATTACTTCTGGAAGGTTTTCAATGTGTGTTGGTTGAAATTCTATTATTTTGCCAACAAATGTGAGGAGATGCTGTATTAAGGATCTAGCTATGGAAGATGCTACTTGCTGCTTTCTTATTGTAGATGATTCTTCAATCTAATTTTCAAAATAATTGCAGTTTATATTTCTAGACCATGATTTTATATGTTTGCATTTGTAGCCCCTACAATTTTTTTTGTTCTGTGTAGAGGTAGAGTATAGTTAGACAGAGCACATTAAATAAGAATAGTTATAAGGTCATCAAATTTTTCTGTTCAGACATTGGGGTTTTTTTATAAAAATCACTTGAAGGCTAATGCTTAAGAGATTGTTAGTACTAGAATATCACTAAAAGTGATCAGAATTAAGAGTAAATGTCTGATTCATATATATATATATATATATGAATGTATTATATAATTCATATGGTGCAATTTCGGGTTGTTTTGGTTCTACTGGTGATTCTCTCCCATACTGCATAGCGCCTGTATTTAATCAATGCTGCAAATATGCAAGCATAAAAATGGTCTCTCTTATTCTTTTCTCCTCATATCTGAAAATTCTCATTTGGAATTAGTTGAAAATATTTTTTTTTTGTTACATAAACATGCTATGATGAAGAAAAAAGGAGAAGTAACCATGCTTTTACTTCATAATTTTATCCATGATATTTTAAAATTGAAATAGTCCAACAAAGTCTGCTAATAGTACTTAAATACATCTGAAAATTCTCATTTGGAATTAGTTGAAAATATTTTGGTTGGGTTTTTTGTTGTTGTTGTTTTGTTTTGTTTTTTTGTTTTGTTTTTGTTTTTTTTTTCTGAGAGAAATGGCTTTAAGGCTTATGAAATTAAAAATTACTTCTGCTGTTAGAATATAATCCTCCTTTCTCCCCCAAGATACTCATGTATTTTTATGTATTTATTTCCTTTGTCTATACACAGAATTAGAAGACCTCCTGAACTGCACCTTCATTTCAGAGAGAATTTAACATTAAGCTTAAAATGGTTTACTTTCTCATGCAAACAAACAGAAAACATCCAAAGATTGTGCTATTTTCTGAAGTAACCCACAGCATTTGTTTCTCTGAGTGGTCTTTCAAGGCATCCTGAAACTGCAAATCTCCTTTGGTAGGTACAGCACGTTGTATGTCAGTATGGGAGCACTGAGCTCTGTGCATGGCTGCAGGATTTCCACAGACAACCCAGCGCTGTCACAGTCTGTGAGATACCAGCAGAGACACTGCAGCTGAGTTTGCAGAACTGAAACCCACACAGAAACTCAGGAAGTGGATGCAATTGTGTTTCATGCAGCTGCATAAGAAACACATTTCCTGGCAAATCACTCCCTTTTTATGTCTAATTACCTATGGAATAAACTGTGAAGAGCACATATTTTTTTCCCAGGGCAAGAAGTCATTGTTAGAGCTGGGGAAGGAAATGTCTCATACCTTCCAAGTAGTATTTGTTTGAAAGTGCATTTATTGTAGAATGCACCAGGTAGCCAAAGGAAGGAAATTAATAAAAATTACATTGAGCTTTCTTAAGGGACAGATCAAGTGATCAATTCAGGTGCAGATTCAGAAGATGTGGGGAGCTGGGACTATTTGTTCTCCAGTCCAAACCGTTCTAAACTTTCAGTTTTAGTAGGCAATGAGGAGGCAGGTCCATAATTTTGTCTTTGTTTGGCTTCCTCTGGGGCATCCAACAACCCCTTAGGAATTGCCAGCGTCAGAGCTGTGCATGCCCTTGGCCTTCAGACTTTCTTGGAAAGAAGAGGAGCATCTTTATTCCTTTGAGTTGCCAAACCTGACAATTTTAAAATACAGTCCAGGAAATAACCACAAGTATATTTTCTATGGCAGCACTAACAAGGTCAGTGTTTCTTGATAAGTGTCTACCTCTAAATAAAAATACCACCACCAAAATCAAACAGATGAGCAGAAAACTCTACCAAGTGCAAGTTTGTGAGGATCCACCCCAAACAAATGAAACTAATAAAAATATTTCCAAACTGTGGTGTTCAAACTTCTTCAAGGATTCAGATTGTCTGGGGCAAGTGACAGCTGAAAAATTCAGTTCACGAAATGTAGCTCACTACAGAAACCCCACCACAGAGCACAGGAAAAGCTCTGTGTAAGTTATAAATCTAGCTGTCTGTGGTATTTTTTAGGAGAAAAAGCAATACTACACAAGCAAATAATTGTGTTAATTGCAATCAATACACATAAAAGCACCTGGAGATCATTCACTTAGGATGTGCTGGAAGGCAGCCCACCTCAAAGGATCATGTAAGCAGCAAACCTGCTCTGGGTGGTCTCATCCTGCTCTGCTGTGCAGCTGCCAGGCCAGTGCTGAGTGTTGCACAGACCCACAGGGAGAGCGGCCCTGGTATCTTTGTCAGAGGTTGGTCAAAGATGAAAATGTAAATAGTGACCTTTGCTTCTTTGAACTTCCCAGACACATGGGTAATTAGCCCCAGAAGCCTTATGCGTGAAATCCTTTAAATACTCATCTTAAAATGTGTTTCTCAACATTTCTTGATGTGGATATCCATGCTGCATTACAGGGTCATTAAAATAGCTATGTGAAAACCCTTAGAAATGTGATTTATTGAATGGATCTTTTCTGTATTTGTCAGTAAACAGATTCTAACAGCACTTACATGTACTTTTCTTACAGTATGGCTTACCCAAAAGGCTTCCCATCCGAGAACTCCATCACTGCAGCCTTTGGGGTTGTGGAAGGCAGTCTGTGGCTTGAGTGGAATGATAGCAAGTCAGCAGTTCTGGCAGCAAGGTTGTCACTCATGTCCTGACAGAAAGGTAATCTCAGTGTCTCTTCTATGCCACACCAGATCAAACACTCCTGCTCAGAACTGGAAAGAATGCAAGGAAGCATTTTGATGGTCCTTGGCACAAAATAGTACTTAGCAAGGAAGAAAATAATGAAAAATTCTTGCTCTGTTGTTAGTAGGTCCATTCTATCCCTTAAAGTGAGGAGAGCAGCACTTGAAGAAATAAATATATTTTGCCACTGAAGCCATCAGCTGCTGAGTCCTCTTTTGGTGGGTGGCTCAGACAGGTGGGTCACTCTGTTCTGCCTTCTGGTACCCGATGGTGTGTGATGCTGGCTGGTTCACTGGTGGCACTCACATGTGGTTTGTTTTTCTGTGAGTTAACCACCTTTTTTACTAGCAAACCCCTTTTCATCCTTGTGTAATCTCTTAAGGAACGTGTCCTTTTATTTTTATTGTGGTGGGGATTTTTTGTGTTGTATTTGTTTTTTGTTTGCTTGATTTGGTGGTGGTGTTTTTTTCAGTCTGTCAAAAGCAGTTGCTTTTATGGAGAATTCTTAACAATCTTCAGGCCGATTCCTCCCCCTCTCCCCATTCATTGATCTTATAGAAATAGGGAAAAAGCCCTGATTTTTAAAGGGAGAATAATTGAGCTTTTACTTGTGGAAAACTTGTTTCTCTTCTTTCTTATTGATTAGTTATTCCTCTGACGAGCTCTTTTCAACTTGCCAGTGTTTTTCTCGCGAATACAATTGGAGTATTATTTAACCAACTCCTCCCTCTGGTGGTGACCATAGCGCTCAAAACCCAGGGAAGTTTTCATGCTTCTGTGCTTTACACACACAGGTCACATAATTCTGTGTACTTGGTGGCACCCTTTCTGTCTGCAAATGCAGTGTTGTGGTTACTAACCAAGCCTGATATTTGTGAAAGAGCTTACTGTATTAATTTTACTATATTTATGGATCCTAAATGGAAGAAATTAAGAGGGAGAGAAAGCAGTTAGAAGAAAAATAGGTGGTGTGATTTTAATACATAGGGTGTTGTCCCTCATAAAGCTGCAGACAGTGAGTATTTGACATAAAACTTTCAGTTGAAAAAGAAAATTAATTTATTGTCGAAATCAGCAGAGATGTAATTGCCTCCTAGTCAGTATTTGATTAGAAGACTCTGCAGCTTCTCCACAGGATCTGAGACTTGTCTGAGGTGGGGAACCTACAGGATGCTACAGAGGGATGAGTTAAGCAGCAGATGAGTGTCTGAAGCTGTGTGGAAGCAGAGGCTTTGCCAGGCTGACAGAAGCTGCGGTGCCTGAGAGGTGACAAGCTGTGCCCAGGAGACAACAGGGCTTTGGTATGTGGGTTGTATTTGTTTGCTAATTAGTGTCATGGTGTGTGTAGTTAAAAACAATTATTTTATGTGTCTCTGAGATAGTCTTAAAGCAACTTGAAATTCCCTGTAACACAGATAAAGCCTGCTTGGAAGACTGCCAGGAGCTTCCCGATACAGCCACGTTGTGCTCTCTTCCCAGCAGTGCAGGCTTCATCTCATGATTGCTTTTGCTGATGATTATTTAATATTAGCTTTCCAGTTCCCCCAGTTTCTCTGTTTTGTCTAAGAATATGCAGCTTTTTTATTGACTGCACAGCTGAAATGAGACTATAGATAGAAAGAGCAGGTTTTAGGCTCCACTCAGTACACGAAGCGAGAACATTTGGAAACTACGACGTTTTTTGTCAAAATGAAGACACTGATGTTCACAGTGAGTGCTGTCTGTGAAGGGCTAGAAGGCAATTGGTGTTTGGGGATGGATCAGAGCTGCTGTGCCTGTGAGCCAGCCTGCTGCTGCCTGGGTGACCTCCTGAGGGGTGTGTGGGTGCCAGACACTGGTAACTGCAGATGATGCTTGAGGTGGAAACTGCAGGAGCCCCAAAACATTTATGAGATTGCACTTGCAGTATCTGCCAAGGGGCAGATCTGCCATGGGACTTTACAGCCTTTCTGATGTACTCTGAGAAGAAGCAGCTTTGCGGTTCCTCACACAGTGGAAACAAAAGCGAAGCCAGAACCAAGTGCTGTGCCTGAGAGCTGCTTGCTGCAATCCCAGCTGGTTGCCTGCACTTGGCACAGACAGGGGCTGTTTCTCCCTCTGCCTCCTCCCTGTCTGCACAGGCTTTGTCTTCGAAATCTTCTTCCCAGATGCCAGGGAATAAAAGGCTTGCCAGCTCTCGAGTGCTTGTCCCTCCCCAGCCTGCAGAGTCACTGCAACTCATTTGCCAGCAAATTTGCCTTTGGATGGAGATTGGAACTTGGGAAATATGCCTCTTCCTTGCCAGCATGGAGACAGTGCTGAACTCGTTGTCACTGGAAACCCATCAAGGCGGTGTGCTAGCAGCAGCCAGCAGAGGCCAGGAGCCCAGGCTGCCAGGTAACCTTGAAACACAATCAGCTGTCCCCGAGGAGCTTTCTGTGTCCTCATGGAAGTGCTGCTGCTTTCCTTTCACAGTATCCAGTTTTCTTTCAAAACAAGGGCCAAAAGGACACTCTGGCAGTTATAAATATAGTAGCCACATGCTTCAGTTTCAATATCAGAACAAGGTACCACCCTTCTCTTACCAAGGCAGCTTTGAAGCGAGTAGGGTAGGAAGCAGAGCAGCAAATCCAGGGTGCAGGTGGTCAGCTTAATATTTTTGATCACATGCACACTGTGATTCCATGAAAATCTACAAAAGACTTCCCACACCTCTCCTCTCTGCCTGTGGAAAAGCACCTGGGCTTCAGAAATTTGGCCTCGTGTAGGACTTTTTTGGCTCCTCTTAGCAGAGAGGAAGCAAGAGTTGTGGCCTGTCAAGGATGGTTGCTGTGGGATTTGGGATTTTAATCACTCATTCAGAGGTCAACATACACTTATGATTCTCTGGGGAAAAAAAGAAATAAATTCCCAAACGGAAGCGTTCTGGTGTCACTCTGAGCAAGCTGTCATCCTAGAAGACACACCTAAAAGTCCAGGGAGGAAGCTGAGAGGTTTTAACCTTGCTGTCACGGTAGGCTGTGCTCTGGTACCTGACCTCATCTGTGCTGTGCTGTTACATGCTGTACACTTGTGATGTGAAGATTTCTCAAGCTCAGCTGTCATGGTCTGCCAATGCTATAGGCTGCACTGGAAATGCTGGTTTGTCAGCCCTGAGGGTTATTCAGGATATAGGCTGCTGTGGGAATCACTGCCAGCGTTAGTATTGGCAGCATCTTCTCCTTCCACCGCCAGGACTGTGCTGAGCCACAGGGTAAAACTACAATATCTTCTGCCTCGAGGTGTAACTGGAAGGTGAACAGGAAGTGGTGCACTTCAGCGTGGTCATTTAAAAATATTCAACAATAATAAATTCACTAAAGATGACTCCGTGCCATTATCTATTGTTAGCAGAGTTCTAGGTGATCCAATGGAGTATGGAATTGTCAGAGTTGAGGCACAATTGTACAGTTTCAGGGGATTCTTATTTTCATAGGTTTCTGATGAAGTTTTTTTTAATTTCCTTAATAAGGACAACACTTTTCTTCTTCAGGCAGTAGTAGTTGTTTGAGGTGAGAAAGGTCTGAGAAGGCTGCATGTTGGATAGAAGAGCATTTGCTTTCTATTCTGTGCTTTAGAAAGGCTGGCCCATGGCACTACCAAGCAAACTAAAATTAACTTCTAAAGAGAAAATGAATACCTTGACAAAGAGCTATGTAATTTTTTTATCAGACTTTTAATCTGAATTTTTATCTGTAAACAGTAAATATAGAAGCATGAGGGAGGAGAATGAACTTCTTTTACAAATAATATGATGCTTTCTTTTTGTAACTCCTTTAAAAATCCACAGAACCTTTGGCCAAGAAACTTGGTCTGTATGAAGATATGGAAATTGCTTAAAGTTATATAATTGCTTGGAAAATTAGATGAGATAGTAATGTAAAAGTGATGATTTGGTCAACAGGCTTTTCAATGCTGTAGTATTTTCTGTATTATGAATGTATTTCTCTTTCAAAGGGGGACAGCTCTTTGCCTGTTGTAAATTTTCTGTGCAATACCTACATGTGTCTCCTGCAGTTTAAGTGTATTATTAGACTCTAAGGTTGAAACGTGCAACATAATGTCATTATCTTCAGTTTCAACAGAGCCATAAAATTGTTATTACTGAAAGCAGCTGGTAGTACAAATTACCTTTTTCCCTTTGGGGAGTATCTGAAAGACTTGAAACAGAGGACAGCCCACAGCAAAAGCAGTGAAGGTTGATTTTATGACTTGTCTCCTACATGAAGGTCTTGCATTGCTCTTTACTGTCGTCTTTCTGTGTTGCCATTGTCTAATTCTGACCAAATGTGAGTTGTCTCAGAGTAAGTAGTCAAGGTCTCACAAGCTTTGTGAAATACAAAATAATAAACCCTAAAATACTAAAAACGAAATAACAATAGTAGCTGGGGTTAGCACACTGTTTTGGGCAAGACAGAGAGGACTCAGCCTCTTGTCCTGCTGGCAGCACAGACTGGTCAGGCACCAAATGCCATCTATGCCCCATCAGAGGCCTGGACTTGCTGCTGCTTGTTCCACTTTTCCCCATGTGCCAAACTATGCAAAGCTTAGCAGAAGATATGGAAGGAAAACAAGTGCTGAATAGTCTATAGTAGGTGTTGGGGAAGATGAATCAGGAAAGCCTTATAAGTATGATTACCTAGCAAAAGAAACTGAAATTGAAATGAAACCATATTTTGAAATTACAAACCTTAGTAACTAGAGAACAACACCTTCTACCTGCAGCAACTTCAGGGGTCATAGTGAACCCTGCTGGTTGACAGAGGAAGAGAAGTCATAAAATGTAAAATAATGTGATAACACAACGATTCTTACAGGCTGTATGTAAATGCCATAGAATTTGTATCTTGTGTTAGATGGGTTAGTGAAAATTAGAATATTCAGGATAGAAGAGTTTTGGAGACGCTGTAAAGAAGAGCTCGCTCTCTTTTTGGATCGTCCCCCGCCTATCTCTCTCTCTTTCTCTCTCTCCCCCCCTCTATTTTCCTGGCCTGCCTCATGCGGCTTCAGCAGCCCCTCGCAGGCCTTCTGTACCCAAGTCCTTCACAAGAAACCTCCTAACACCTAAAGCAAGAGATCTCTCGTCTCCATCCGTCCATACCGAGAAACCGAGCTTCTACAAGCAGGGATGTGTAAGGATCAGTGGTGACAAAGCACAATAAAACAACCTTCCTTTGTTTTGCAGTGAATCTCCCTGCTACTGCAGCAATTGCCAATTATGGTTTCAAAACTGAGAACAAATTCGAAAGTTCTGTGGTAGGGAAACCTTGGTGTGCAGGTGGTGATACCAATGACTCAAAAGACATCTCTTTACTTGCTAAGTGAGTACTGAATTGGTGTTGTGGCAGGATTTCTATATGGCACCTTTCTGACCATGAGCTTTTCTTGATGACTTTCAGAAACCTCTTTCTGGTTACTCATGGCTTTTGAATGATCTTGTTTTTCTGTCACAGAAATAGAGACACTAAAACTTTCCCTGTCTTTATATGTAGAAGTATGTTTATAGGGAAGATTTCCGGTTTGCTGAATTTGAATTTAACTTTACAAGGAAATTAAACCAATCTGATAAGATCACAGAGATTTGCTTGTAATTTTTTTTCTTGCTTTAGTTAAAGCCATATTTAAAAACAACCATACTTGAATATTTGTCCATAAACACAATTTTAGCCTTAGCTTGGATACTAGAAGAAGGCAGTAAGCCAAACATTGTTAACCAGATAATTACTGAAAATTTAGGCAGCATTTTGGTGAGGTTTTCTGATGGAGCTATTTCTCCTCCGCTTTCCTAATGTTTCTAAATCTCCTTAACTACTGGGCCTATCTTTTGTAGAAATTCGTATTTTTACAAGTGTGTGAAAGAATGTCCTTAGTACAAACTTTTACTTCTGCAGACAGTGTGAGGAAGTAATGTGCCAGCTGACCCTCTCTGCTGAAATGTGCTGATGGTTTATCTAGGACATCGGGATTCCTGGGCATGAGGTGTGTTGGGAGAGAAAAACAGGCCCATTTCACAAATATAAGTGTAAATGAGGCACTGACGTGGAACATGAAGGGCTTTTATTAATGTAATGTTGTGCTTGATTTTGTTTTCATTGCGCTAAAACTGAAGTGAGTTTTCCATTTCCTTCAACCAAGGAAACAAGGGAGTTTGTTTACCTGCAGGGAAAACAAATACAGATTTATTGAGTTTGTCTGGCAGGGCTACAGGGGTCAATTCTCTGAAGAGCTGCCAGAAGCTCACACCACAGAGTCAGTGCCAACCACCTCCAAGACAGACCTGTTGGCCAAAGCTGAGCCCACCAGTGACAGAGGCAGCACCTCTGGGATGAGATGGTCAAGAGGGGGCAAAAAACATCAACTGGGCAACTGCAGCCATGGAAGAAAGGAGTGACAATATGTGAGAGCAACAGCTCCTCAGGCACCCAGGTCACTGAAGAAGAAGGGGGAGAAGCTGCTCCAAGTGCTGGATCAGAGATTCCCCTGCAGCCCTTGGTGAATACAATGGTCAGGTCTAGAGAAAGGAGGCCCTGGGGTTCAGGAAGGATTAAGCTCATACAAACAAGAGGCTATTTCATTCACTGCTTTGGCAGCCACACCTCTTGCTGTGGAAATGAGAGCTGGGATACTGCATTTTTTAGATCTATTGTCCAGCTTGAGTTAAGGTCTTTCTCTGATGAACCTTACAAACTTGAAGCTACTGGGCAAAGGGAAATGGGGGTTTAATCCTTTTAGCTGCTAGAACATATTCCTCTGTTCTGGTTTTCTTAGCATCCCTCTCCTCAGTGAGACTTATCAAGGGAAGGAGGAAGATAGAAATAACAATCATTCCCAAACATTCTCCTTGGGGATGCAAGGCAAACCAAGACGTGTCTGTAAGTGACATGAGACTGAGTTGTGAGCATCAGGAACCAATGAGCAGAAAGAATTAGCTAGTTTAGGAAGGTACAGGAGGAGATGGCCTTTGCTGAGTGTGGGGCTTTTAAAGTGGCAAGGGCTTTTTAACAAGGCAAGTAAGGATTTTTCAGAGTTTTTTTAAGGTAACTTATCTGTTTTAGAGGTTTGTATTTCTGGGTCAAGCAGAAGTCAAAGAAGCAGCTGAGAAAAGTGTACTCTGCCCTGAACCACTGAGTGTGTTCTAGCTCTGCCCAGCACTGAATGACATTTTTTTCACTATCTTCACTTCAGCTCAGTAATGCTGCGGAAGCAATTCCTTCCACTTTGGAAGCAATAGTTACAAATTAATCAAACTGACTGATGTGATGGTTAAATGAAGAAAATGAGATGATAGTCATTCATGTTTATACTTTAATAGTAGTCTTAACATCTCAGTTTTCCCCTTCTTAGTGAAGTTCAAACCATAGACTGTCTGTGCAATGGCTGGATAAAAGAGAGTTACTGTGAATTTGCTTCTGAGTTCTAGTCCTATAAACACTGAATTTTTCATACAACAGCTGTTAATGGCTAGTCACACATAACGATTTCCTAAGTTAGATTACTATTTCAGAGCCTGACCTTGTTCAGAGCATTTTGTAATGCCTTTTCTTTCTAAATCTGTTATTTGTGGTGGAAGATAAAGTAGCAGCTAGGATTTTCCCATTGATTTATATGAGTTTTAGTAAGTTTCAAGAAGCTTTTTAGATGGAAGATAGTTGCTGCCCAGTGTTATCAGGGATATAATGACGAGATGTCCACACGTTGATGGAGATGGAAAAATGGCCATAGTGGCGCAGTTTTAATTGCTTTTATACAGTCATAAAGAGAAAACAGGATTGAGATAAAAGTGTACCAGTAGAGAACAGGTAAACAAGCCTTACATTGGAGAAAGCAAAGGTTCTGGGTCAGAACTCAAGATCCCAGAACACACTTCTTCAGCTTCCTCTGAGGGCTGGAGGCAGCTCTCAGACCCATGGGAATCACTTTCAGGCTCTAGGAGCCTGTCATGTGATCCCACAGAAGATGAATTTGATTGTGATTTTAATGCAAAACGTTCTTCATAAGAATATTTTCCATGTTGGAAAGTAAAATTTTCTAGTATTACGAAGGGCACAATTCAAGACTGATTGTATTTATTATAACACAGCTTTGCTTCAGTTAATCATACAAAGCATAGAATAGACAATGCTGTATTAGTCACAGCTTTTAGGTCTGTTGTTGACTTCAGTGTATGACTCTAGGTGTTCGTATTTCCTGATATTTGAGCTGCTGTTAGAAAAAAAATAATCCTTTGTTTTCCATTGTATGCCAAAGCAGTACTTTTATCTCTCCTTCAGAGCTGTGAAACTGAGGAAAAAAAGAACCACACTGGGAGTGGGAAGAGAGGACACTACTACGATGTTAAAAACCACATTGAAGCCCCTGAAAAATTATGTTCCCGTGTATTTAGCTGCTCACTAAGACCCTGGTATTAGGTACCTCCTCATAATCACACAGACAATGACGTATTTTCTAGGACATCTTTTAAAATAAACACAAAGGGGAGTTTTTACATGAGCTATCCACTGGGTGGCAGAAGTAGATTAGAAAAAAACTTAAATATAACACAGGAGGGACACACAAATCTAGCCACTAAACTATTTTGTAGCAGCACTATATGAATCTGACACCTGAGCTGGATGTATTTGAGAATAACGTATCTTATGAAATAATATATTAGATTTGGTTTTGTTTACTTTCTTCCCCTTTCTGTACGTAGGAAGAAGACTTCTGCATGCACACATTCTCACCCCTTCTTTCTTTTTTCATCACCAGCTCCAGGGAGAGCATTTTCAGAGCAGAAGAGGGCCGGGGCTGTGCTGCCTTCTCATCTTTTCTTCCCACCCCTTTTGATGCAAAATGCTGTGGCTGAAGCTGGAGGCTTTGCTGTTTTGCTCGCTCCCCAAGCAGAACTCACTGCTTTGGAAAAATTACAGAGGTAGATGTCTTAAACCTTTGTCTAGTCCAGTGTTGCCAAAGCTAACAGCAATTTTTAGTATTTGGACAATGAAGATCCCTTCCAAAGACACATCCAGGTGATCCAGGGCTGCCAAACGAGAATTTGTCTTTTACATCTGCCTGTTTCACTGCCCTCCAAACACTCCTGCTCCAAAACTCCCTCAATTCCCCCTTCTCTGCCCTTTCTGGAGCTCCTTGCAGTGCCTGGGCAGGAGAACGATGCACTACCCAGCATGGTTGGACTCCATGAACACTTTAGCCCTATGAAATTCAGTGCTCAGGAAGGTTTTTATTCTGTGTTTTGTTATTGTGAGTCTGTGAGGACTGTGGCTCTTAGGAAGATGTGCTGCCTGGCAGGTGGGAGAGCACGTGGGGGGACGGGTTGAGCTCAGCACCTGGAGAATTCTGTCAAACTGCACGTGGGGAGGTTGACCTGGAGTGTTTTAATTTACACAGGTAGTTCCCAGTAGTGTATTTCTAGCATTCTTGCTTCAGAGAACAATGAATGCCAAGTTGCAGTCACTAAAATGAAGTCAGCTATATCAGGCCTAAGCTGTTTGACAGCACACTTTGCAATCTCTGGAGTGAATTGGATGAAAGAAACTGTTGAATCTTGTTCTGGCATGACTCTTATTCCCTTTGTTTTTAACTAATTATGGCAGTATTATTCCACTTTGAACTCTGCTGCTAGATGTACACAACACTGTGGCAGTTTCCAGCTTTTTTCTGACCCACACGGTATACACTTTTAGATAAAACTGCTTATAACTATATTTTATCTAATTTTTGAGTAAAAATATGATTATATGACTCCACTTAACATGAATAATGAACTACACGAAATTCTGTGTTCTATACAAATCTTATTCAAAACTTGTTTTATCGTTATTTGAAAATCAGTAGAAGTTTCTAAATAAAAGCAAGCATTCTGCAAACAGATGTGATATGTGCAAATAATGTGTTTGCTATGTTGAGTTTTTTACCAAAGAGCAATAATCCTGATACACAGAGGCAAGAGTGGTGGTGGAAAGAAGGATGTTTTCCAATAGTCTGTATATATTTATGCCAGATGTAAAGTAAGAAAGTTAGTCTGTTGGGCACACTCACTGAAGAACTGCACATTATTCAGGTCCAGATTTACTGTCAGGAGTAAGCTCTCCCAGTTAGGTTCACTTCTGGGAGTTGTTTCATGGTGAGATCACAGCACTGTTAAGAAAAAAAATCTAAATATTTCCTGGATATCACTTAGAAAATGCCAAGTTTTGAAATCTGAATGAAAATTGGAATATTATTAAAACACCTCAGAAACTTATCCCTGATCACATCTTGCCAATATTTAATTTTGATGATGTGTAAAATACTCATAATAAAATTTGCTTGATGAAAAAGTAGCATACCAATTTCACAGTCTTAAAAACAAAGAAAAAGCCCCTGAACACATTAAATATACAAGAAGAGAACTCTGGTATTGTGGTTTGATTGGTTTGTTGTTTTTTTCAGTTCTGATCATATAGCTGAGGTTACTTGGAATGCCCTACTGTATTTAAATATCACATGGTTAAATATGTTTATTTTTTACTCTTGCCTTCTGTGGTAAGGAAAATTAAATCTAAGACACTCTACACTCAGCTGCTGAGATGGAAGTATTTTTTAATCACGGGACACATAGGATTATATTTATTATCCTCTGTTCTATTTTTCTATTTCCCTTCTTACTATTTAAATAAACAGCAGAAACTTAAGGCAAGGTTTCCCTAAACTTCTATTGTCATTAATTTGTACAAAAACTGAGCCAAGTACTTATGGGCTACTGATAATTAGCCCAGGAGAAATTACGGTCTCAGGGACATTGTGTGATGCTGACACGAGCTTTGGACATGGCTTACAAAACTGCTTCTAGTAACTTGAGCATATACATTTTCCAAGGAAACAGTCCAGATTTTCCAAATAAAAGATGCTGAGTGGAAGGAGGTACTGGAATTGGAGAAAAAAAGCCAGGGTGTGGGAAATGTGAACTCACAGAGCAGTTGAGTAATGCTAATTGGTCCGTGTTCCATTCCCCAGTGACCTTTCTGTAAATGAACCCTGGGATGACGAACACTGCAGTCCCACCTCCACACCTATTCTCCCTTTGGGGCTGCTGAGAGCTTGCAATGGCACTCACTTTCATTTGGCTCATCCATACCAGCAATTTGGTGTTTGGGCTTGGGATTTTTTTAATCTCTTATGCATAACATCCCTTTCCTTTCCCTGGCTTAAGGTAGAATTCAGTGTATTGCAATGTAAAATTGCACCCTTTCAAAAAAAAAGCTAATTTTCATTTCTGTCCTTCTCTAAGGTTCATCTTAACACATTTCTTTTAAAGTTTCTTCAACTGAGTATTGACTTCTCAACTACCATCCTTTTACTTATTTGATGCCAGTTTCATGTGGTACATGTCCTACCAAGGAAAACTAGTTGTGTCACACAACCCGTGATCTACCATCTTTTTCTTATATGTCAAAGGGCAAAAAACAATGAAGATGACAAGAATATTATCTGTTGATCTTGAAGGAAAGTATTATTCTTGCTTCACTTCCTAAGTTTCCAGAAATCAAGTTCCCAAACACACTGGGATCATATTTTATGTTAGAGACAGAATTTTATTGCACCAGTTTATTGCTGAACCTTGTGTAATAACGGGATGGACTTGATTATAATTTGAGCAGTAGCACTTGCAACTACAGAGCTGGAAAGAAAATCCATGCCTGTTCTCTGAACCACTCAGGATCCAGCAGACTTTGAAAAGGAGTCAGAAAACCATCGAGCCATTTCATCTGGAATGGAAGCCTTGCGCCACAGAGGCATCGTGCCATTGCAGGAGTCTGTAGTTCCTCAAACGCAATTCCGTTTCATATCCCCTCTTCTGATTTTTTTGTTTTTCCCCATCTTCCCCTCATGTTTTCCTTGTTTTTCTGGCTCTGTGTTCATATTTTAGCTCTTGAAAGGGAAGGGGGAATAATCCATTTTCTTAGTGGGAATTTGTGTGTGTCAGGCAGACTGAAAGGGAAAAATTGTGATTTCTGGAGATGCCAGAAGTCTGATAGCCTGGAGTTGTTCCAGGTATCAGTGTTAAAAGTACCACTGAATCTTAGGCTTGCCTTGAGCATTTCTGATTAACTTAAATTTATAACATCCTTTCACAAAAATATCCATTATCTAATTTTTGTTACCTGATTACTCCCCTGTTTATTGTACTTTGACAGCTGTCTTTATGTTTTTTAAACTATGTTAAGTGAATGGTTGACAGAGTGTTAAGAATAGAAGTATTCAGTATAAAACTAATTTCCAGTGCTGGTTTCTTGGAGTGAGCAAGAGGAGTCTAATAAAAACTGTGTGCTTAAATATGCAGTAATAGAATAATGAAACGTGAATAAAAAGCCTATGTTTCTGTTATAAAGTCTTCTACTGGAAGACATGGCACACCTTAAATAATCCCAGAACTCTTATCTATTGTACTCAATAGTGTTTTATTTGCTATAAATTTATGGATGTATATGAATTTTCAGTAGAAAGTAAATATATAATATTTTGATATATTGTAGTGTTGGATGGGAGTACTTTTCACAAACTTCTATCATATTTCAGTAATTATGAAACTTTTATATTGAAGGCTAGAACATGAACCAGGCACTTTACCTAAGTAGCAATGTCATGTTGCTTAGCTTTGTTTTCTCTTTTGCTCACAACTTACAGGTTTTGAAAAATAACTGAACAAAGGCAAAACCAGGAAAATAATACACAGAAGAGCAGGGATCTCCTCAAAATAAAAATAAAAAAATAAAAATTAAAAAAAAAAAAGATGGAGAGGAAGGAAAGAAAATGGAAGATTAACTTTTTCTTTAAACATTATGGATAGGGAAAAAATCCCCTTTCTTGAAACCCTAGCCCTAAGGAGACCTATTGCAGTTCTGGCACTGATTGTCATCCATATAAATTCTATCTCTACATCAATAAATTTCTAGTATGGACTAAGCTATAGCACAGGTACAATATTTTGTGATGTCTGACTTTGCCTTTACTCACTTTGGCATCTGTATCTTTGATAAAAATAAAAAAATAAAAATTATCATGGCAGGTCATGATAAAAACATAAATATTATGAATTCTTATTTAATATGAGAAAAACATTGCTCTTGAAATGCAAATGAGGATTCTTTACTTGATATTTGCAAAGTAACATAGCAAATACAACTGTTTCATTGGTCTTAATATTGGGAAATTGAAAAAATATTAAAGATGATCTCTTGAAGTCAAAAGTGAGTAAGAAAATAGTGGAAATAGCACAAAATAATAAAAAAAAATAAGGATAAGAAGAAAATATTTTAAAAGTAGCGGTAAATTTGATCAGATATTGCCTGGGTAAAATAGGAATTCTTTATTGCTGGACACCTTAAACATTAAATTGGGGAAACACCTGGATGAGGATTATGACTGCATATTTTTTCCCCCTATATATGATTCATTGATTTCCATGCCCTCATCTTACCTTTATCGATCATTTTTTTAGGAATGAACAGTAATGGCTGACTTTTTAATTGCCTTTCACTAACTGTTTTAAGAATCAGCAGAAACTTATTTTTCAAATACTTTTTGTTTCTGTTAGCTTTAGGAACCTCTACAGTGTGCATCTGATGTGTCATCAGCCACATTCAGCTGCGGTCATCTGCCCAGCCAGGTTCAGCGTTTGGTTGTAGCTGAGCCTGTAGCTGGACTCAGACTGATGTGCTCCAGCTTAAAATGTGAATGTTTCCACTTCCTTTGTGAACTTTTCTTTAGAGGAGACAGAGCACTGCTCTCAGGTAGCACCTGTGACTTGCTCAGCTGAAAGCCTTCTCTGGTGTTGCTGAAAATCCAGTTTACAAAGTGTCATTCTTAAAAGTCTTCCCAAGTTAGGGATGAAGTTCTCTCACTAAATCTAAATAACTAACCACGTTTCACTTTTCATCATTGTGGCGTTACTTGGATGTATATTTAGGCATCTTGTGAATTCACAAACATCCTAATAGTCACTCTGGATTCTGTGCTCAGTTTATCTGGGAGTTCTGTATCCAATAAGTAAATTTATTTAAAAAATGGAGGATCTCCATAATAATCAAATAAATGAACTTTTGTAGTTCTCTAATTTTTGGTTTTCAACAATTTTTGTTCTGTGTCTGCTGAGCTTGGCAATTTTTTTTTTTTCAAAGAGCAAACTTACTAGAAAACTTTAACTTATCAGAGGTATATGGCAAGTAGTTGGAATGAGTCAGATATGGCATAATTTAGGAGTCATTCCCGTCTTCAGGATCAATCTTTTGACTATTTCTCAGTCTGGAAGAGTAGCTTGTAATTTCTGCTTTGTAAAAAAGTTGTATGAAGCTGCTCTAGAAGTCACTGTGACCTCCTCACATATATAGGAACTTTCCATTATTTTATTCTCCATATTTTTGAACACAAGGCTCCAGCCCCCCCATCACTGACTTTTTGTCCCGGGAAAATTGTGTGATCCTTTGTAAATGAGCATTATTTCTCACAAATTTAAACTCTGGCTCTTAAAAAGTTTTGGAGTACTTTCCACTTCTACCAGATGTTCCACCCATGTTTTATGGGAACAGATGAAGTCATTTAAGGATGTGAGGAGGTTTTTTGATCCTTGGAACTTGAGTTTTACTCTTCACAAACATCTGAAATGTCCCTGGTGCATTCAAGAGTCTAAATGGAATTCTGCACCACTGGAGCAATCTACAGGTTATCATAACAGATGTTTTTATTCCCCTTTCCATCTCTGTATCATAATTCAACTTGAAGGATAACCATATATTCAATGAATTAAAACTGTGAATATTCTGTTCCTTATCTCTTTTTTTTCTGAATTCTCTCTTGTGTAATAAGGTGGATGATCTTGATCTCTTTGTGAATGAAGATTTTTGTAAACAGAAATATTTATGTACCTTCATGTCTCTATTAGATGTAAGTGTGGAAGCTGGTGGTGATCACTGCTTCAAGCCATCCTCTAACATGAAATAGAATTTCTTTTTAATTACTGTGTGATACGCTAAGAAACACAGTGTGAGAGGGGCTGCTTTGTTCCAGCAATATTCTGTAAGTTATACTTTACTGCTGCTCCTCGTCATATGTGCCCACCTCTTCATTATACTTGGAGGACACAAGATACAAAATAATTGCTCTATTAGTTTCCTTTCACTGTTTTCTATGAACATTTCTGTTGAGTTGGTTCCTAGATTTTTTTTGATTCTTGTGTTGGTTTTGAGTTCTGTCTATCTAAGAAGCGCCGAACTACCAACCCTGTTGTACACTGTCCCTACGATGCCTTTTCTTTAGCTTCACTTACTTCTGGTCCTTCCTTTCCCTTGCAGCTCAGTCCTTCACCTAGCTTGACTCTAAGTTCTTCAGAAGAGCAGTCCCACTTTCAAAGGGTGGGTCACAGTCTTACAGATGTACTGCATGTGGATTTATTATCTTTCTAACTCTATTATAAGCCCTTGCTGAGAATGAGAGTAATGACGGTGCCCTCCTGTCACTCTGCATGCAAGGCCATTCCTTCAGGAGGTCACACTTCTTCTTACTGACATTGAGCACTCAAGTGTTATCCTGAAAACCCTTACTCTGTTAGAGTCCTGAGGATTCCCATGACTCAGATCAAATGCATTACCAAAACACCTATTCTATTAACATTAGAAATGTCAGTACTACAGCAGCACAAAACAGTTTACTGTGAAATAAAGCACAAAAAGTAACCTGTACTTCTCTTCTTGTCTGCAGTAGCAGAGGACTACTATTAGGCACAATTTCTTCAAACCAACCACCTAAGCACTGCTTCCTTTGTGTGGGTCAGTAACCAGTCCAGCAGTTCTGCCACTTCTGAGCCGTGGATGTCTGGAGAGAAGTGCTACAGGAAACCCAGAAGCTCTGAGGTTGAGCAGTGACTTCCAAAAACTGCTGCTAGCTCTCCAGTAACCCCAGAATTTCTTTTCCTGTAAGGTGGCAACCTCAGCATAGACTGTTCTACTGTCTGATGCCTCTGAAGCCTACTGCACCCTTATCACATGGTTGGAGCCAGCTAAGAAACATATTTTCTCACATAGCTGGCCAGTGACATTTTGGTGAAACTTCTGTGCCTTGAAGTGCTTCAGTATTTTCTGATTGTATTGACAATAACTCATGTTTTGCCTCTGGAAAAAGAAATTGCTTGCATGACATTGCCATGCAGTTTCTGCTCGTTACTTGCTGTTCCTGATCATTGTTTTTGCAGAGTGTTCTCTTTCTTCATCAGGAACCATTTATAAAATGACTTTTCACTCTGGCTTCAGAGTCCATCGCTTGAGCAGACTCTTAGAGGAAGTGCCGAATCAGCCAGTTGCCTTCCTGTACATCCTGTCTTCTGCTGGTACCAACAATGTCAAGCTAGGCAATTATTAAAGTTACAGCCTTTCCACATTGGAATCATCTACTATTTAAGAGTAAAAAGGAACTAATATTGAACACAATTCCAATATACAGGCTATCTAAAGGTGCTAGAACAGAAATTTAATAACTAGTAACTGAAAATCAAATGTGCCACCACTTTTTAAAAGACCTAATTCATCTATGAGAGCTATTGACATTAAGTAACTTCATTCCAGATTTGTATTATTAATGATGTATAAAGACCTAATTTAAATGTTCGTGGAGAAATCTCTGCTCGGTGTTTACGTAAAGAGGCAGCATTCCTAAAGTGGATAGCAAATCTAAGTGTTTGTATCAGTTGCCCAGAGTGCCTACGTTTGCATCATTAAACTATGAAGAGCTGTCACTGAAACTGTGGAAATACAACTTTTCAATCATGCTTTTTTTTAAGCAATGACTTAAATGACAGGAATTGTGGAAACTTCTGTTTTGCAAATCCTGGGCTCCAACTACGATTTTCCACTTGTTTATTCTCATGCATTAGCTCTAGTTTCTCTTTTACCAGCCCCAGTCCCTGCTCACCATAATAATGCAGAATTCATTTCAGAATCTTGACTATACCACTATGGTAAACCAAAGTATATTTATTGGAGAAGTGATGGAAAAATATAGAAACATTCGCTTGACACAAGGTTGTTCAATTTTTGTCCCTTAAAATACAACCTGCTCTTGCAGAGATGACTTAAGAACATGGTGTGGTTGCTGCCAGCTGCCAGCTCTTGCATTGCTAGTTTTCTAAAGCATAAATTCTAAGTGGTGTGATTACTATAGATCCTGTATTTATTAGCAGTCCCTACGGTGGTCGTGCATCCTCCCCCTTTTTTCTGGACCACACTCTGATCTGAGAACTTTTTTGTGCTGTTGCTTTTGTATTAAATCTGTTTTTGCCGATTCCTTTGCCAGTGACTCTTTAAGCAACCTTTAAACACTCGTTTGTGATACTTCTGTAAAGTTGTCTAGAATGCAACCTCATGAGGGTGTGAGGTGTCACTCTGGTGTCCTAAACACAGCCTAATCTCTTACTAAATTTTGCCATTCACAGGCAAGCATATGATTATCAGAAGCATGAGTGCACTTTACGTGTGGGACAGCTGCTCAGGTGTGAAGAAGCATTGCTATTCACCAGAGAGGGGTTGGTCCTATGAGATTTATCTGTCATACACAGGTGTCATTTGAGCTGGTTCAGTATCAACACTTATCTCGAGGTTACTGGTTCCCAGATGACTTCCTACTACTCACTGGCTGACTGTAGGGATGGCTAGGCACAAACTTCACTGAAACTTCAGGCCAGACAAACCTAAAAACTAGAAATGATGTTTGAAGCTAGCAAAAAATATTCTTCACCTTGAAGCACACAATATTCTGAGTTGGAAGGGATCCACAAGGCTCTTCAAGTCCCCCTCTTAAACAAATAATCCATGCTGGGACTGAACATGAAACCTTGGCATTATTAGCACCATCCTCTCATCAACTGAGCTAATCTCAGGGTCATAGATAAAGAATATCAGCATATCTGTCTACAATATGTAGAAATGTTACTATTTTGCTTGTGATCACTAGCAACAAATGCAGAAGTTGATGTAAGTGAATCAAATTGCATGACATGAACACTATTGATTGGAAATTAACTAAATATGTGTATTTTTTTGACCATTATAATGTAATAATAATACATCAATTTACAAGATGCTGGTTCATGACCAGTCTTTCATGTCCCTGCACTTCATCTGCTCTGTTTGTCCTGCACTGAAGGACATGGGAGAGGGCCCTGTATTGCAGCTGTGAGGAAAAAAGGGAAATTTGTGCCTGGTTAATTGGGGTTTGGGAGAATTGACCTTCATATGGTTTCTCCAGTGATGTCATGCTACCTCCATGACTCACATCCTCAGGACTATGTCCTGCAAACACTAATATCCACACCAATATGCACACCGTGTAATTCTTTTGAGTAAAGCTGCTAGTGTGCAAATCATAATGAAAGCAGGCATATATAACAATGAACTGTTTATTAATGTGCACTTTATATTTTCCAAAATTTTCAGTTGACACAGCACAGCTATGTTCCTGTCTATTCTGTCCTTTAAAAATTCACTGAAGAAAAGAAAATGGAAAAATTAAAATTCCTCCTGAGCAAGGAAGAACAAAGGCTACAAAATATAATGCCTATTTCAGGAGGAGGAAAATAGACATAGAATAGGTGTGTAGGTTTTGAAATGTACTTTTCTTAATCCCATTCAGTAAAACTTAAATCTTCAATATATTTAGGTAATATCAGTGTACCTCCTGAGAGTTTCCACAAGGGAACCATTTTCTGTCTACATAGCCTTGGCTAATGCAACTTGTTTGTAGAACAACCAGAAACTTAATTTCAAACCACAGAATCCTGAGACAAAGAAAGGCATCAAGAAATTTAACAGCGTGGGAGGAGGATGACACAATTTTTGATTGCCTGAAGCTAGATAGGAATGTGGCAGAGACCTCAAAATGACTAATTTGGATGCAGTTTGTGCTTAGACATTAGTTTGCCTTTTCCTTTAATTTCATTTTTGCACGCACCCACTGGGCACCATACTGTTTTATGCTTTACATAAGAACATTTTTTTTTCCTCTTCAGACTCATCATTTAGAAAGTAATATCAAATGTTATTGATATGTAATCAGCTAAAAATTACCGTTTAAATAATTTAATAGTAGGAAAATTTTAACAGGTGAATAAACATGATGGCAACACAATGATCTACTGGGGGCTGTGTTCACATCCACTTTGTGCATCATCTCTTCTACCACGACCAGTCTAAGGGCTAACAAGGCTTACATTTCTATCCCATTTTTTTTCGTGTAAGTTAAACAAAAGAATTTTTTTGTGCAGCCTGAGAGATCACTGGTGGATTTAAGTCATAAGACTGCTGCTTTGTAGATTCAGTTAATGGCAAAATTTATACACATATACAGCATTATAATGTTTCTATATTCATTCTTAGGAGATAGATTTGTTAATCAGAGTATCATCAAGGCTTGCAAATAAATCATGTTTGAGAAGTCACAATACACTAGCTGTGAATGGTGGGAAATTTTTCATGCTATAAACAGAAATATTATCATCATGTAAACAACGGCCCAGAGGGGCTACACTTTGGAAAATACTGATTTTGTTAGATTTAAACCCTCTGAGAGTTGACATTGGTTATCATATACTCTGTCCATGGTACAGTTATTAATTTGTATCATGAACCTTTTAAGCTAAAATATGTATTGTCTACTCTATGACAATTCATTTGCAGAATCCGTTAAACATCTCTCTTCTAGATGCTCTTCTTTTAAATTGGAAAAAATAGACAAAAAACACACATGTGCATGTCCTCAGACATGCATGTGTACATGTATATGAATGAATGCACTGACAGCAAACTGCATCATCATGAACTGAGATGTTCACTGGCTCGTGGCTGAGCTGCTCAGTTTCCCAACCATGGTCAGAGGGAGGATGGGAAACTATCAAAGATGCTCATTTCAGATGTCCCTGAATAGTGCCTCTCTGGGATACAATTTAGAAGGAAAAGCACCTTTTGATCCTTTGCTGTGTTTGGGTAGGCAGACAACAGCAGGACTGATTTTTAAAATTTCTGTTTTATTTGCACTTAACTGGAAAGCGAGAGCCTTTTGTGTCAAGTGTGGAGGTGTTTGCCTAAACTTTGTGTGTGAGTGGGCAACACAGACACTTCCTGCCTTGTTCATTCACAAAATCTTCTGCTGTTCAGTGATTCTCAGAAGAGGCTGTATGTTACAGTGTGTTGGGGCTACATTTGAACCCAGAGTTTTCTCCTGGCTGGATGAACTTTACAAACACAAGCTTGTACACAGGCATGGGTACAAGGCAAGCAGAGGGAGCAGAGGAGCAGTGGGACCAGCGTGGATGAGGACTCTTAGTAACATGCACCCTAACCACAAAATTGATGAACTGGTCATGGGTACTGCTGTGCCCACAGTACAAATAGCCCACGATGTCTTGGAAAAGCATCAAGGTGACAAGCTGGCCCCTGATCCTGAAAATGGCAGTGGCAGAGGGGGTGAGTACGACAGCAAGGAGCCTCTGCTTGCGATTGCTGGCATCCATAAGTTGTTCTGCTTTCTGATGTAGGTGTCTGTTACAGAGAAACCAGGGAAGCTGCACTCCCCTTACCACCTATCAGCCTCAGACCCATGTTAGCCAGGCATCCCGTCTGATGAAAACTACTCATTTTATGTTGCTTAATTAATGTTTTCCCCCATATTCATTTTGTCACAGAAAGGCAGAGCCCATCTGACACAGCTCTGATGTTCCTCCAGAACCTTCATGGATGCTTAGGGGCAGATGTGAGGAACATCACCTAGGTACAACCTGTAAATAAATAATTAGGGAATGGCCCCAGAGGTCTTAAACATGGCTTTGCGTGTGCCAGGCAGGCTTGCACAACTCTCTCAAGTGTGCGGATTCTTGAAGTTTTTGTGAAGGTGGTGAGGGACACCAGCTCCTGGCTTTAGTAACACCTCTATACACATGAAAGTGCTCATTGTCTGCTCATGCGATTCCTAAAGACAAAGTGTTCCCACTAGTCTGTCTCCTGGACATAGCAGTCACTGAGTCCAGGGCTCAAAAGTAATTTCGTTCCTTCACCTGGCAAATAAATGCTGAATGATGGGCAGGAGTTTATTCAAGATATCTGTCTGGATATTGCCTTTAAAGCAGCAGGATTACATCTATTCCTCTGCTGCAATACCTTGTGTGCTCTCCAAAGGGGTGAGGGGGAGGGAGGCAATCGGTAGTTTTGAATGGATGAGGAAAGGACTTCTGTGTCCGAGCTCTGGCATGGGTGATGGTGCTGTGGATGCACAGGACGGGGTCTGGGGATTTGTGGGACAGCTTCACTTCAGAAAGCGAAACCACATCTGCAACAGGAGCACCGAGGGATGTGCCCAAACAGAACCTAATATTGAAGTAATATTGCAGGCTCCCCAAACCAAGTACTTCTGAAAGGAAAGGGGCATCGTCACCAAAGTATTTCAAACGTCTGGCCTGCCCCTCTTATATCCAACAGCTTGCTAATCCCCGCCGCAGCCCGGGCTCGGGGTGCCCTTCCCGAGCGGGGAAAGCCTGTCCGACCCTTACCGGGGACCGTGCGGGACGGCGGCTCGGCCCTTGCGGGGCTGGGGGGCGCGGCGGGAGCGGCGGGCGGCGCTCCCCGCCCTGTCCCTCGCTGGCCACGGGCAGAGCCGGGCAGGGCAGGGCAGGGCAGAGCCGGGCAGGGCAGAGCCGGGGCGGGGG
>VZRZ01000269.1:0-58954 GCA_013398175.1 Climacteris rufus | reverse complement strand
GCGGGGGCGCGGAAATCCCGGGGAGCGGGAGCGGGGCAGGGACAGGGACACGGACAGGGGCAGGGACAGGGGCACGGACAGGGACAGGGACACGGGCAGGGACAGGGACAGGGACACGGGCAGGGACAGGGACAGGGACAGGGACACGGGCAGGGACAGGGACAGGTGCAGGTGCAGCCCCCGCGGCGGCCTCGGCCACCGCTCCGCGGCCGGGCAGCTGAGCCTGGGGACCGCGGGCGCCGCGGGGCTGAGATAAGGAAACTTCTGTCTCTTAGCAGGGAGCTGGCAGTGCACTGGGTCACTGACGCGGGGTTGGTTTTGGGTTTTTTTCTTTGTTTGTTTGTTTGGTTTGGTTTGTTTTTTTGCAACGTGACTGCCGTGCGTGCAGCAGATTGGATTAGCATTACATCCTCCAGTAGTTTATTGGCACGAGATGAAATAATTTATGTCTCACTAAGACCTTCTGTGCCATCCTGCTTTATTCTTGCTCTGTAACCAGGAATGGGTTACCAGTAAAGTTCTTTAATAGTTTGGGGCATGGGAGTACAGACTTTACAATAATAAGTAAAGTAGAAGGGTTCATAGTAATTGCAATTATACTTGTTTCTGTGCCTGGAACAAAATATTTGCTCTGTGGATCACTTCTGATTACTGCTATTCAGTTGTGTCATGCTTAGATGTACATGGTATTTACTGTGCTGAAAGGATCTGGTCTTCAATTTGAGGATTTCACAGGCTGGGAAACCAGTCCACTGATTGATTCTGAGAGTCTTCCAGCTTACAGGCACCTGAGAAAGCTTTATGGATCCATTAGAGGTAGTACACTTGCTTGGAAGTTTTCCCCAAAACTTATCGATTGTTGTTATTATAGATCACTCAAATATTTATTCAAATACATTATACTGAACTAAAGGATGAGCACAAAGTATTTGAAGAGTTGTGCCAAGTAGTTTCCTTAAGAAATTAAGTTTTCAGAATGAAGGCTTTGATAGGATACAACATGTTAAAGACAAATGTCATTCAGGGATGCATAAGAGGAGTGTTGCAGATGTGTCATGGCATCTCTTGGTAGTGGTGACTTTGGGGTCTGTGTCTGGGGTCAATACTATCTGGGGTTCTGGACTCCAAAATTCCAGCAGAGTCTTACCAGTCTGGCAGGAGATGAGTAGCAAAGATGGTCAGAGATCCAGAAAATATAATCTCTGGGAAAACAATGTAAGTGGAATGTTGCAGTCTAGGGAAGCAAAAGCTGATGAGAGATGTGATAATCTTTAACTGTGTAATTGGTTGCTGCAGAGTGGTGGGAAGTAAACTCTTCTCCACATCCAGTGGAGAGATAACAAGAATCAGCTTGCTGAGCTGCTGCAGGAGAGATTAGGTTAAATTGGTAGGGAAGGTCCTGTCTAATTGTACAGGTAATTGAGCATTGATTATCCAAATAGTCACTTACCAGAAATCCTTAAGACTCCTCAATGTGACCGTGCCTTCCTGTTGTCAGAGACACTAAATGACCTCTCCAGGTCCCTTAAAGGCTCCAGAGGCGGCAGAGGCAGCTAGGAGGTCAGCCTGTGAACTCACATTCTTGATGATGATCATGCATATCACAGAACTGACTTCGTAAGGTAAACACAGCTCAGTAATCCATTGATAATATTTCACTCACATGCCTTTTATACTTTTCTTTTTTTTTTTGTGTGTGTGTTTTTTCTCCCTTCTGTTCAAACTGCATTTGCCATTGAAGTCTTAAGAGCAGTGATGGATGCTCTGCTGATGAACATCTTGGTTTGGCACCATCACAGCCGGTAAATTGGCTTATTGGTAAATGCTGTCATTGAAATGTGAGCTTAGTTTTGAGGTACAGTTCTGCAAAGTGTATCACACTGTTTCCTTCAGGTCCTCGGTAATTACCAGTGTGTCTCAGGAAGTCCATGAGGCAGAACTACTTTGGTTTAATTAAGAGCAATTTTGGCTATGATTATAATCGTGGAAAGTAGTTGGAATATAATTCACTTCTTAAACATACTGTTGTCCTACTACATCTAACAGTTTTGCCGGTGCAATTATTAGCCCAACTAATTACAGAAATAGCTGACTGAAATGAGTCTTGGTGGTGTACTTCCCTTACTTCCATTACCTAGAGTTTTTTTGCTGCTGTGCTCAGTTTTTATTCTTTCATTGCGTTATCCTTGGTATTGTTAGTATTAATGTACATGTTAATTACATTAAAAATTCTACCACATTCTTTGCTTCCAGAAATTAGCTTCCCAGTCCAAAAAAGGATCACTTAAGTTTTTTTAACATCCCTGTTTCATAAGAGAGGGAACACACAAGGTCTAACCTGGTTTTCTAGATTATCTGTTATTATTTTGTGTCTTTGTGTTCTGCCCTTACTATTTTAGACAGGCCTTGAATAAAGTTGATTCAATCTTTCCAGTGTCTCTTTATGAAAACAGAGGCCCTTTCAATGCTCTTAATAATGTGTTTTCTTAAGATCTCTTTGTTTCTGCCTTTTTTTTCCTTCTTTGAGCTGACATGACCAGGGCAGAGCCCAGTAACCCTGCTGAAGACGTGCTGTTCCTGAGGCATCTTCTGCTTCTCAGCTGCTTCCCATCACACCCACGGTGGTGTGGCAGGCTGCAGAGCTTGAAGTAACCAAGATGTGCTTTATAAAATGTCTTTCATTTGTTTTTTCTGCTTTGTTGCTCTGGACCCTGTCAGAGTTTCTCTGAATCATCTCAAAGGATGAATTTTGTCAGGGCACAGCAGTGGGGGCTCCCCTGGCCCGTCCCAGTGCCCCAGCCCAGAGCAGAATCTCGGGGGGCACCGGGGCAGCCCCAGCCCTGCCCTTCTGCTGCCTCCCTGGGCTGTGGCATCACTGGGACAGGGGCTGATGGCTCTGTCAATATTTTGGCTCCATGGGCTCGGGGCTGGGCTGTGGCATCACTGGGACAGGGGCTGATGGCTCTGTCAATATTTTGGCTCCATGAGGCTCGGGGCTGGGCTGTGGCATCACTGGGACAGGGGCTGATGGCCTTGGGGGCTGACATGGGGTCCTGAGTTGTGGGGAGGGACTGGTTAGGGACTGCCTGTTAGTGCCATGAGCTCTTAACACATTTCAAAGCTTCACTGATTCAAATTTTGTGTTGAAAACGTGTGAAATCTACCCATCAGCACAGCAGTGGGTATCTGAAGATCCAAAAATGTGGGCTTTATGAGGGAGGGTGAGCCCACACAGACTGGAAGGGCATCTGTCCCTGGGTGCCAGTCGCAAAGAGACTCTCACCAGAGGCAGTCACAAATTAGCTCTCCCAAAAAACGACCTGGCCTCTAGAACCAATATTTTGTGATTGAGATATGTGTGCTTCAGCACTCCACTGTTCTGCAGCACAACCCTGGTTTGCCTGTCCTGGAGGGGTGTAGGGTTTGATGCCTGCTGTGCATCCTCTGCGTGGAGAATCCGGTGGAGCTCCTTGAGCACCAGCAGCTGCCAGGCTCACATCTTTGGATTGCAGGTGGCTCCACCAGCCAGGTCTGCTTGTAAGTAGCCAATGCTCCACATCTGGAGTAAAATTCAGGGTAAGCAGAAAATTGTTAAGAAGGTTGCTACACCATGGCTAAATAAAAACAACCCCATAACAATCAAGGCTTGACATTTCTTCCCATTTTGCCCGTGAAAACAGGCTGAGCCCTACAAGGCTTCTGTGTTCTTTCATTTAGAACTGGTCTGGTTGTGGAAAAACAAAATGTATGATAGAAGAAAATTTACACCTGTGGGAGCGTAGAAAAAATTGTTTGAGAGGCTTCTTTCCTCTCTCTGGTTTCTATAGTACTGGAGCACTGTGAAACTTACAAAAGAAACTTCCAAGTTACCCTTGATCTGCACAGGCATTGTTTTAAAGCAGCGCTGATTGATTTAGCCTTTGAGGGTAGATGTCAGGCACTCTACTCGTGATTAACAGCAGATAGAAACCAGGGAGATGAGCAATGTTGATCATACTGAATAATACTATGAGTGGAAATGAGAGTACAAAGTAAATACCTGTCAACCTTTTGGAATTTTGTGTGATTTACATAATTTCAATGTTGTTTTGTTGAGTAATTGATCTTTTTATCAGTGTGTTTCGTGCTATAGTAAAACAGGATTTGAATAGTGAGAAGTTAATAGCTGCTCTAAGTAAAACAGACCTGTTCTCTATAACTAAGAACATGCAGAAATTGCAGGGAAGTTTGTTTCAACTTGATGTGGTGCAAAATAAAAATATCGTTCATGCCAGTGAGATTTACATTTTTCCTTGAATTTTCTGTCTGTTCAAAGTAAGCCTGTTAAGTGTACTGTATTAGCAAATAAGAAATCTGCATTTCCATCTTGTATATTTGTACTATAAGGCCTCTTCGTGATTGAGATTTTTGTATTCCAAGATTTTTCTCTCTCCTGTGGTTAGCTCTAGTAGCTTGCTCTGAAGCTGTAGTTTGAACTAATAGCAAAGAGAGGCTGGAGGCTTCTTAGTAATGACAGAAATAAATCTGATGTGGCAAAATGAGTGGGTTATGGAGATCACAGAGGGGAAGACAAGGAAGGACTGGGATGAATTGCAGGTTTCTCTGGGGCAGGAAGGGTTGAGAAGTTGCTGCAAGGGCCCTTTGGCTGTGGGACTGGTGGGGGGGTCTTCTGGCAGCTGGCAAGGGACAGAGGCGTGAATGGGTCTCAGGGCCTTTTTAGGACAGGAAAGGTTTGGCAGAGATTTGTGGCAGCAGGGTCTCTCTTATTGCCTCACACTTTCCATCCAGACCAGCTCTTCTCATTGTCTTCTCCACTGTCCCGCATTGTGGGGTGCCTTTTATCAGCTCTGCAGTTGTGCATTTTTTCTCCAGCTAACATTTTTTCTTTCCCTCTTCGTTGGCCCCTGCTAATCCATTCAAGCTTTGGCAGAAGGGCTGGGATCTCAGTGTCAATTGTTCTGGCTGTTGGGAAGGTGATAAAGGGAGATGAAGAGAGCTGAGGGGCCTGTGAAGAGATGAAGACAGCTCTTGGGGAACCTGTAAGAGAGATTTGCTCCTGGAGTCCAGCATGACATGAGAGATACACAGTCTGCTTCACATACACCCATCTCTGTCCTTGGAGATGGTGGCAGAAGTTTTGGGTAAATAGGTGCTAATTAGTGGTCCGGGTGTAGCTCTGCCATCCCCACCTTCTTTGGGATCTTTGGCATTCTTTGGCAGATAAAATCTGCTGTAGAAGTGCACTACTTGCAGGTGTGCAGGTTTGTGTGTGGGTGTAAAGGATGTTGAATGAAGTGGTCATTGGGTTTTTGTAAGTTTTAATTGGGCAGTTAAGATTGTCTGGGAGGGCTTTAAATGTGGCATATCCACAGCTGTGTATGTGCTGTGTGACAAAGCTTGTAGGATATTACAAAAATATTTTCATCTGTGGAATATGCTAGAAAAGTGGCTTTACTGAAGCTGTCTTTGAAAGGGAGAAATTGAGTTGTCAGAATGAAGAAAGCCCCAGCTTCTGTGGTTGGACTGTACATTCACACTGACATTTGATCAGCTCAAAACTTTTTTGTATGTTTTAAAGTCCACTTACTCTACCCAAAGCTCTGTATTTTTTGTATTTAGTCCAACTTACTAAATATACAATATTGATTTGCATTATCCAACGAGGCAGTTCTTTTGTCTTTGTGTAAATCTTCAGAACCATGGTGATGATAAAACATGTCCTAACTTGCCTGAACTCATTTTTGTCCTGCATCAACAGAAAGTGGGAGAAAAAAACAAACCCTGAGCTCTAGTGTGAAATTAAGCCAACAATTTTTAAAGCACGCCAGCTTGTATTTTCCAAAATATATTATAACAATCTGTACTTTCTTCATTAAGTTAATGGTTTCCAAAAGTTTTCAGTAAAAACTGTTTCAACATATAAAAATGACCCAATTAAGGTGACTTGAAGACACATAAATAAACAATGCTGCAGTTGGTACAACAGCAGGAGTACATCTAGGCTTAGCCTTTAACAGAGACTTGTGAAGTCTTGTCAAAAGCACCTTGTGCTTCTATTGGTCTCAGTGGGTAATTCCAATTCTCAACCCCTTATGAGCTCCCTAATTCCACAAGAGCTTGCAGTATCATATGAGGTCAAGATGTATTTGTATAGTTGTATCAACAGTACCATTTATTAAAATACTGGATTATTGAGCACAGTTTAAAACCTTGTGGTATAACGCTTGCTTCACTAAAGCGTGCAGAACTGTGAACTTTTGCCAGACTAGCAGAGAAGCTGCCAGGGAGAATGATGAGCTTTCTAAACTATCAGTGCAATGCATACATTTGAGAGAAGATATATGAAGTGTTACCTAATTCTTGTCCTGGTATCAGACACTGAAAAGGTTCAAATTATAGGTGCAATTAGAAAAGTACTACCCTCAGTGTCCTCGAATGTAGTAATTTTTTTTTTTCTTAGTCGTTTAAGCCCCTGGGATGTCCTGAGTGCCTCTCTTGGAGAGATCTAAGCAAGGCTTTTTAAACAACTTTCACTTCAGTTGCAGCCCTCCTTGACCAGATCAGCATGTTCCTCCTGACTTGCCCTTGGGATCTGACCCCGGTTTTCTGCTGTTTCCCCTTTCCTCAGTGCACATAGAGAAGATAGAATAATATTCCCAGTTAAATAAAAAAGCAGAGGAGGAAATAAACACTGTAAGCATAGCTGCAGTGTCCTGTGTGGAGAAGGGGAGGCATACACATCTGTGTAATGACTCAAAGGGTGGCTGAATTATGCAGAACATGACTTGATACTTGAACAAGATAGAAGCAGGAGTGGACCATGCAGAACTGTTAGTGTTGTGAATTCACTACTTTCTCAGCTGTGGGAAATGTTTCAAAACAAAAAAGCATTCTTTGGAAAGTGGCTCTGAGATTAGACTTTATGCCCAAGACAAAAACCCAGGAGAAAGCTAAATAATCTTGTACTTCCATTTTATCAGAGGTTTGATTACTCATGGGAAGTGGACATGGGCCTTTCCAGCTCTCAAGATCTTGGCCCTGCTAGCACAGGGGTAAAAGGATAAAGCAGATCATTCGTGGCAGAATATAAACTGAACTGAATGTCAGTGTCTCCGTACGAAGCTCTGTGCCTTCTTTTACCAAGTGGAACGGTGTCTGCCTAGTTATCACATTTCGTTTAAAAAGTTTCCATTGGGAGGGAGCAGAGCTGGGTGGGTGTGAGGGAGAGAACGTTTGAGATGCACCATGAGAGTCCCTGTCAACTCAAGGGATGGAATAGTATGGAAAAGTACAGCCAAGAACATTGGTGTTAAAGTGCAGCCCGTTACTTTACAGCAACTTAAAACAAGTGAAACTTTGTGTGGAAATGTAATAATACGAAGTGTTAATATATGGAAGGGGATTTTCAAAGATAACCCCCCTAATTATCTTACTTACTGAAGGGAAATTGAAATTCTCACCTACTGGAAAGAAGTCCTCTTTGTCTTTCAGAAACTGTCACTTGCAGAGAAAGTGAGCATCAAATGGCAAGCCTAAGCAAACCAACCAAATAAATTAAATGGCTTTTTGAATAGGTCTGTCTGGAACTTGAAAGAAAAAGAAAAATGGGGAAGTAATGGCAATTAAGAGACCTGGATGCATGTTTTCCTGTCCTTGAAAAGAAAAATTGAGCATCCTTCAGGTCCTATGTAGAATGACACAAGCCATGAGAAATCACTGATAATAAAATGCATCTAACTGCTGGCAATGTATTAAACTGTGAAAAAAATGTGGTTTTACAGTATAATAGAAGATAAAATGATAAAGGAGGTTTTTTCCTGCTTTACTGCCGTGGAAAAGAATAAGGGGTAGGGAAGGGGAGGAAGATTTACTGAATAGGAATAACAGCAAATTCTTTTTTAAAGATCCTAGACAATGGAGGTTTATGTTTGTTATTCCCTGGTGAATTTTCAATAGGGGAAAGGAATGTAATTGTGTGCCCCTGTGATTAAGTCCATTTGCTGTGCAAAGGGGCCCACATGGCCATGGTGTGCTCCTGACTGGGCTGAAATGAACATGGACAAGTTTTGCCAAAAAGGGGAGGGAAACTGGAATGCAGAGGATTTCATTAAAGAGCTCAAAAGCGAGGACAGCTGCACCTAATTTTCAGAAGCACATAGTTGTCTTCGAGGAAGCCAAGCAGTACCAAGAATAAGGCTTAATTTTTATTTCCTAAAGAGTAAAGACATTCCATTTATTTTATCTCTTATTTTCGTTTTTGATCTGGATTTAAATAAGGTATCTGCCCTCAGAAGAGGCCTTTCTAGTAATGGAGAATTTCTTCTCTGTGTATGCATAACTACTTATGCTAACTACTAACTGTAATTATCAGTAGTTCATCAGGTTTGATGGTACGTGACAGTAGTAAGAAAAAGGCATTCAACAAAACCACCCTGGAGCTGTCCAATACAGAGCATTTCCTTTGAAAAATACATGATTCCCTCTGTTCTTTAGCACTTGACCACAATGCAGTTTTGGATTTGTTTCATAGTCACTGTATCTGACTTTTAAATAGATCTGGGTGATATATGTCTCCTGGTCCTGCAGAATTACTCATAGGATTTATTTATTTATTTATTTATTTATTTATTTATTAATTACTTTGGAAAGGTGGGCAATTGCAGACAATGAAATCTTGCTCAGAAATCAAAATGCTGTGTAAATTTTGTTGTATGGTGATTTTATTCTGAAAACTCTGTTACATTAATACCACAATAGAACTCAGGCACTGATGCTTGACACCTGAAGTAAATATGTAGTCACTTTAAATCGTTAACCTATTTTCTTGTTTGAATAAACACGAGGTAGCCTTTCTCTCCTGAAAAGGGATAGGTTAGGATGTAGAGAATAGCTTGATACTGTGGAAAATATTAATAATTATTATGACAATTATTATGAAATAATCTTATGTCCTTTTGTGACACAGACATTTTCACACTCTTTTTTCCTGAAGTGGTTATTTTCTAGTTTTTGTTTGCTAATACCTTTTTGATTGGTTGATATTTTAAATCTATTTCTGTTGTCATGGAAGCTTATTTTACAATGTGGCTGAAAAGAAACAGTCATTCTGTCTTTGTATATGCATTTTTTTCTCTGTTAAAACTGAGAACCAATAATCATGTACATAGATAGAGTTCATCTTTAACAAGTTCATTCCAAAACATACATGACAGCATTTGATTTTAAAGAGCTAAAACATAAAGCAATGCTTATGGATTATGTTATAATTGCTAGTCGTTTTGAGTAAATTATAGCTAAATTGATTGTGAATTCTGATGAATTTTATAGCCCAACAAGAATGTAATCACACATCTTGGAATAAGGCTCAGAGATAAGAAAAACCATTTTAATCAAAGTGTGGATATATTTCTTCTAGTTTAAGTAAGAGAACAGTATATGATATTGTACACACCATCTTTGTCCGTTGATATTATACTAAAGATTCCTCCAAAAAGACTTTTTTTTTAAGGAGATGAACCTTATACAAAATCATGCTGAGATTGTAAATAACCATATGAAATTAACTAGCTCATTGTGTGGATTATCTACATTATCTAGGATTATCTAGAATTCACACACCATAACTGTTGAGGTCTGAAAGTACCTGGAAATACCACAATTTTTGCAGTGGCAAATATAAATTCTATAAAATTACTCGGAATTTATTAAGTTACCATTCTCATAGCACAATATTTCAGTAGTTTTTTATTTTGTAAACGTATTCTCAAAATTAGGGGAAAAGAATTTCAAAGAATACTTTTTTTGGTATGTTTTACATGAAAAGCAATGTTAGGTGGACATTTGAGCATTGCATATCATTCTGTAACTGAAAATAGAATAGCTGGTATTTAAAATTTTGAGTTATACAATGTAACATGTATGCTTATTTATTTTGATGACCTCCTGTCTTGTTTCATTTGCAGGCCCACTTGTACAGACAATGCTATGCTTATTTAAGCCTTAATGCAATAAATTACAGTCCAGGTGCAGATTTTATGATCCATTGGGATCACTATTTTTTTTTTTTGAGTGGAAGCAGCAGCCTATCTAGTCATTTTAAGCTGAAGAAGTCACACTGTTTCTGTACAATGGTTGGTTTTGTCTAAACCCAGAGGTGCTAGTTTTACAGCTTATCACTATTTGCTATTATTTATTTTTATGTATCTATGTTAGACTTTACTTTTTTTTTTTGGTACTTCAGCATAGAAAGTAGCTAATACTTTAATGAAAAGGAATTTGTTCATCTCTCCCTCAGTATTAAATTCTGTACAAAATTCTCTATTTTCTTTGGTGCAGGTAAGGTAATATTAATATTAACTTGTTAAATTAATATTAAACAACTTCTTTACATTTTCCTCTTTAAGATGTCTCTGGGAAGAACTGGAGGTGTCTCTGTGACACTCACTCAGTGATGCTCTGGTGGCCAAGACTTGGCCTGGCAGAGGCTGTGTCTGACTCTGCACTACCAGGAGGTTGCCCTCTGGTACAGAGGTTTCAACACCTCTCAGTCATACTCTGTTCTTACCTCTTACCTTAGTAGAGTACATAAATATACAAATAAAGCTTTAGTGCATTTTTGAACTTGTCTTTTTTAAATTCATGTTAATTAAGTCTACTGATTTTTTTTCTATGAAGCAAACTCACAGACGGGGAACATATATCAAAGGGAATATATTTAGAAGCTCTTCATCTGGATCCATTTTGATTTCTTTTTGTGTATGTTGTTTAACATAAATTATTTATTGCTGTATGTTGGATAAGTTTGGTATATAACTATTTTTAAAAATTATTTTATTCCATGTTTAGTCAATGGTTGTTCATGCTTCTGTGTTACCACATTTTCACGAGTTTATCAATCTTACAACAGGCACCAGCAGCACCTCATTTTGTAGCTAAATACTTTGTACCTAGTATTTATAAATTAACTGGAGCAAAAAATGTAAAAACTTGCTATTATTACCTCCAGCATGTTCAGTGTTCTGCTGAAAAATGGTCAGACTCTTGGGAATGTTGGCAGATGGTTAAGAATTGGATGTAATTAGAAAAGATCACTCGCAAAAAGGAGGCCGTAGAACACCATGGTCTGAAGAATCTGTGCTAGTAATGCTTTTAATGCTTTTTTACTGTAGGAAATACAAATTGACATTTAACACATGCATTTATCTCCATAACCTTTCTTTATATGAGGTCACTAAGACTGCAGGCATAGTACTTTTGTCCAGCTGCGTAATCCTTAACTTCCAGTGCCAGAATAAACCCTAGAAACACTGCAAGTGTTTGCTCAAGATGTGTTCTTGGGAACACAAAATGTATTAGATTTCCCTCTTGTATATAAATCCATCTTTTTAAACAAACAAACAAACCTGAAGTCTCCCATTTTTCTAAGAGCACGAGTTTGACGTTAAAAAAGACAAGCTCATCTCAAGTTGAATAACTCTGGAACATGTCTAAAAATGCATTTAGTATTTTTAAAAATGTCAAATTTCTGGCACAAATAATAATGTATTCCTTTGACTTGTTAAAAAAAAACACCCTATCTATTAAAACTTACGATAATATAAAATCTGGGGTTTTTTAAATTTGTGGTATTTCTCTGAAAACTAAGTTGTACACATGTTTATGTGAGAAAGCTCAACCTGTGCTTTGTTCAGGCCTGTCTGATACCATCAGTATACAAGGTAAGCAACTTGCACAGGTCCCAGTAAGTGGGCCATGTTGTTTTAATCATCCTTTTGCAATTTACTTTGGTGACAATACACATTTCTTAATGGACTCTATGGAAAATAAGTTATTATGTCTTGTATGTTTTGAGATATGGGAATTACTTTGGAAAAATTAATCTGTGCTTTTGAAAGAAAAAGTGTTCCCTGTACTGCTCTAACCTCTAATGACCATTTAATTCATCTTGCTAATTTATGTCAAGGTGGCTATTTCAGAAATGTGACATTGTTGAATTATTAAGAAATTCTAGTCCCCTTCATGTCAAAAGGAAACAAAGAGCAGAACTGTTTGCACTGTTCTCTTGAACAGAAAAGTTGCAAGTAGAATGGCGTGAAGGGGACAGAATAGAATCATAAAATCCTTATGGTTGGAAAAGACTTTTAAATCATCAATTCTAACTGTCAACTCAGCACCATCACCATGTTCACCATTAAACCATGTCCTCAAGGGAAAGTCTTTGGCTGTTTACTGTATGGGTTATAATATATAATCCATATAATAAAATATATAATCTCTCAGAATAGTCTGTGGTAGGTCTGCTGGTAAATAATATTTAATTATTTCCCAAAAGAGGGAGAAAAGTGCCTGATTTATTCTGATTCCCTCGTGGGAACCTAAGAGGTGTGTGGGTGATGAGTGCTTATGACTGTTCAGGATAATTTCTGAGTATAGTAGCAAGTCTTATGCCTGGGGGCCAGATGACTCTCTGACCCATATGTTGAAGATTTCTTCATAGACATAGAGTGGGAGGAAAGAATTTGCCTTCTTCCCAGAAGTAAACTGGCAAGATGGAACAGGATGGAGACTTCCACCCCCACTCTGTCCTTGCAGTGCCAGCTTGTAGGGAATTATCTGCAATGGCAGAGTAATAATTTTCTGCAGTTTTGAACATTAAGATTTCTAAGAATTTCCAAGTGCAGAACAAACTTGCATGGCCCTGTCTGTTGTACTTGTTGTAAAATCAAACAACTCTTAGTCTTGAAGGTGGTTCTCATCACAATATTCTGGAAATTTAGGGTTGCACTCCTATTGTACTATTAAAACCTTATTAGTGAAGTCTGAAGATTAAACAAAGTGGTGGCCAATAACCCAGATTGTCTGGAGTGAGAGAAAAGCAGTGCTTCCTAGACCATCCAGAATAATCGTTGCCATCAGTTTATTCTATGTAGGTTACTTCAGAAATGTTGTTTTTTTTGATGTCACTATTCCATAGCTAATTACCTCAATACATCCTGTTGCTCCCAGACTGGGACAAAATAGAGCAGAATGTTTGGATGTGTGAAGCTGTATTGGGTTTGCATGGCCAGGGTTTGGTATCGCTGGGGGTTCTGTGGTGGTTCCATGGTGGCTTCTCTGAGAAGCTGCCAGAAGCTTCCCCTGTGCCTGCAGTCAATGCCAGCTGGCTTCAGGCTGCGTCTGCTGCTGGCCAAGGCTGAGCCCATCGGTGAGTGTGGTAGTGCCTCTGGGATAATGTGGTTCAGAAGGATGGAAAACACCTGTGCAATGGCAGCTGCAGCCAGAGAGAGGAATGAGAACACGTGAGATGAACAGCTCTGCAGATGCCAAGGTCAGTGGAGGAGGAGGAGGAGGAGGAGGAGGCATCCTCCAGGCACTGGAGCTGGGATTCCCCTGCAGCCTGTGGTGCAGACCATGGTGAGGCAGCTGTGCCTCAGCAGCCCACAGAGGACCACAGGTGTGCAGAGATCCACCTGCAGCTCCTGGAGGACCCATTCTGGAGCAAGTGCATGCCTGAAGATGCCGTGGGAAGTCTGCGCTGGAGCAGGCTCCTGACAGGACTTGTGATCCCACAGGGGACTCACGCTGGAGCAGTTCCTGAATTGCAGCATATGCAAAGGACTCATCTTGGCCAAGTTTGTGGAGCACTGTATTCCCTGGGAGGGACCCCATATCAGAGCATGGGAGTCTTCCCCTGAACAGTGACAGAGACAACGTGGGATGAGCTGATTGCAATCCCCACTCCTCATCCCCCTGTGCTGCTGGGGGAAGGAAGTAGAGAATTTGGGAGTAAAGTTGAGGCTAGAAAGAAGGTAGGGATGGGGTAAGGTGTTTTTAAGGTTTGCTTTTATTTCTCATGATCCTACTCTGATTTGATTGGTAATAAATTAGAAATATTTTTTCCCCTAGTTGTGTCTGTTATGGCAACAGGTGGTGATCTCCCCCTGTCCTTAACTCATGAGCCTTTTGTTATATTTTCTCTCCACCTTCCAGCTGGAATGGGGAGTGACAGAGTGGCTTTGGTGGACACCTGGCCTCCACCTGGGGACAACCCACCACACAAGTACAAGGCTTCTAACTAAAAATAGGAAATTACTCTGGGATCTTACAATAACAAGCATGCTACAGTAAAAACTGCTCTCTGTTGAGATGCCTACCTGGGACACTGGGAAATAGTGGTGTTTTTTCTATGTGTGAAAGTGATTTACAACATCCAGGGAAAAGTTTGTCTGGTATCTGCTGGCTTACTTCGTATTTTTACTCAGTGACATTTACCTTTGTGAAACAAAGCTGAAAGCAGAGAAATACACAAGAATCTTCTACAGAAGGAATACCCATTGACATGGGTTGTGTAGTGCAGGACTTCTGCCCATCCTGCACCTTTGCAAAACCTCCTTGATGTGACTTGTCCATTTATTAATTGCTCAACTATGCAGCTACTGTGTTCTTAGTTGCTTGGTGGACTGAATGAAACCATGTGGTAGAACTAGGAAGGAGTTTTATACTTTATAAAAGTAATAAGAATAATTGTCTTCATGTAACAGGCTGGAAGAATCATCATAGTGCAAAGAAAGTGAGCTGGAATACTTGCTGGAATATCTTTAGTCTTTTGGCAGGTGTAAAGCAGCTGGGTGGAGAAGTTCTTCATGGTTTTAATTTTTGCTTGGGATCATACCGTATCTAGAAATGTGAGTATTTCTCAAAGTACTAAATTTTGGATATACTTGAAACAGCAAATGTTTGTTTTCTCTTTTGACCATGCATGTGCTAAAGTTCTTTTTTCTTCCCTCAATAAACTGTTTAAAATCTTAAGGGTTTGATTTAGCTCCACTGAATGTAGCTGTAATTCTTTCAAAGTTTTACTAGTTCATGCCCTAAATTCCTCTAGAATTTCTACTATTTTCATCCCTTCAGCCATCACAGGCTTGTTTGAGCGACTTGTCTGTATTTTTAGAGAAAACAAGACTAAGCAAAAAGAACCCATTATTTAAAAAACATAGAATTGGAAAACCTAAAAATCGTTTTTGTCTATTCACCTTACATGACTCTTCTGGGTTTGATGTCAGTGAGTTTATATACTGTTAAAATACTAATATATAATCAAATGTTTTAGAGGCCAGTCTACTTCATGATACCTGTATATATATGTAGTATAAAGGCTGTTGGACTACACTAAATTGAAGAAACATCCATTCATTCTATAGTGTAAAACAATAGTATTGGTTTTTGAAGGTGAAACAGATAATTTAATCAGCTTTTCCTGTGACTAATTTCATTAGTCTTATTTGCCTTTAATTGAATTTTTCCAGAAATGATAGAAAAAGAGAGAGGACAGTTAAAGAGTTACAAAGGACTAAGCTTTCAAATGAAGTTTTGAAGCCTTTGGCTGAAGCAGGGGTCCATGCCATCATTCTTCTCCTCTCCAGCATTTGACATTACTTATAGTAAAACAAATAATAATATTAAGTATAATTTGTGCAAAGAGACAATGAATAACACTAATGGGCTTGGTGCTGGAATCCAGACCAGTTTGGGAGATAAAAAGGAGAAAGGGATAGAAGAAACACATAGGAAGACAGAAAAATATAATTCCTATTTCTAATGCTGGTCCTTACTTGCAGGAGGCAAATCAAGTCCATGGACTTATTCTTTCTTTCACACAATAAGCTTATTTTAAATCCCCTATTGTGTATTTCTTAGTGCATCTCTCATGTTTTCCTGGCAAATGTTGCAGTTATCACATTACAAATAACATCTTAGCTAAGCCAGCTACTCTCCATTTTTTTAAAAGTGGAGGACAAAAATAAAAAGATGAAAAGAAAATAATTGTAATGGGAAAAGAAAGAAGTGGGTGAGAAGCTATTAGCAGAAATGTATATCTGACATATCAGGACCCAGTTGAATCTGGTAGCACTGACAACATTTCTGAGTTCTCAGCTGTCTTGCTTTTCTGAGGACTCTGGGACCAGAGCAGTAACAGATGAGCAATTCTGACTATCTCTTGCCAACTAGGTATGATCCAAAAGTTGTCTTTTAATTGCATTAGAAGTACTTACTTGGATTGATTCCACTTGTACATTGCCTTTATAATCTTTTTATCAACACTCCTTCTAAGAGATTGTTGTACCTTCCTCTTAAACCAATTTCTGTAGTGGTTTCATTGCCAAATTATATATCGTTATATGTGATATATAGTTACTTTATAGATACATAGTTACTTTATATAATTTCTAGTTATTTCATTATGTGCCCCACTGACTGTTTTCCTTGTCATTGGCCCAACTGAACTCTACATTCCTGAGTGCACACAAAATGGTCTCCCAGACTATTGCACCAGGTAGTAAATTGCCGCGTGTAGAAAGCGTGAGTAACTCAGAGCCTTTTACATCAGTCTCATTTTCCTAAACGAAGCGACTCTGGCCTCATCTAGACTCCGATCTGGAGTCAAGCCGGGCATCAGGACTCCCGCAGATCTAGGCTTAGCTCACACACAGCGGTTTAATTTATGCAGGGAAGCAAAGAGACGAGAAAGGGTTCTTTTCCGCTTATCGCCAGCAGGATTTTATTACTGGATCATGATGCGGTAAAAGACAAAAATCAAAAAGGAGGTGAGGGCGTTTTAAGACGGAGGCGAGGGGAGGGCAGTCGGGAGAGCCAATCACTGAGGAGGAGCACAATGATTGACAGGGGCGGGAACGGGCCCGGTCGCAAGCCACGCCCAGAGGACCGCAACAGTAATTTCTATTAAATTGTTTTCTCTTCCCCTGTTTGGTAATATAGATACTGATACATGTGCACAGTCAAAATCTGAACTTTTGGATTTCCTGTAGGAGTAGGTTGAAACGTTTCTTACGCAGAATCGTATTATCATATGCAAGGTTAATTTCAACTCTACAATTTGAGTGTCAGTTTTTATCCTATTGATTAGCTGTTTTGTTTTTCTTGGGTCCATCCAAGGAGGGAAAGTTCCATGGAATCTCAAGATGCTTGATAAAGAGAGAAATAACAGCACAGGCTTTTCACAGATGGGATTAAATCATGGTTTTGAGGGAGACTTCAAATTCATTAGTTACAGCCAGAAATCTGAGCTGCTGAGTGTGGTTACTTACATAAGTTGCCCATACTATATTGTTTCCCAATCAGTTCTGTATCAGTTCAGTAGCTTAAATGCTGTGGTAAGCCTCCTTTTTCTTTAACCCATAATAACTAATTGCTGTCTCTTGGCACAACGTCCTCTTGGAGTGGGAATAAATCCAACAAAGTGCGAAGTGCCAGAATAAATTGGATTTAAAAATACAAGTCTTCTGTGACTTCAGATGTTGGAGCATGAATACAAACTTTCTCTGCTGTAGACTGGAGAAATCTGTGGGTTTGTGTGCTTTACTGAATAATATGAAAAATAGACAGTCAGCCCATCCCATTTAACAGGATTATTTGCTTTCAAAAATACCATCTTGCTTGGGTTATAATATGTATCAACTGCTTACTTTAGTCTTCAGTGTATAGCATGGAGGTCAGTATAAAGCCTTTATACAGCTGATACAAAGCCTTCTTTCCCAAATCTGCTGAAAACATGATAAATTCTTTAATTCTTTCTGCACCTTTATATAATCTGCATAATACTTTATACATCAAATATGTATTAAAGCTATAAACATAAAGTGTAATCTTAGCATGTTTTACTAATTCCCGTGGATTTATTTTGTTTATATTGAATGCCTCTAATAATGGAAATTGTAATCATATTGGAAAATGATTGAACTTTTTTCTTACCTATCCCTAAAATGTCTTCTGGAGTGAAGATTGAAGTGGTAGTTAATGCCTTTACTGAGTTTTGAGGGAGAAATACAAAATAACATTTGAACAGCAGAACAGACCATGCTAATGTGTATCTGAAGGACAACATATGTATATGCAGAGGCAGGTGAGATTGATTTCTGAAAATGCAGATGAGGTGTGATGTTAATGTTTCTCTGAGGTCTGCAGTATTCATTCATGTTCTTCACATGCATGGACATTCATCTTCAGCTAAGTCAGGTTGCTTTGCCATCAGTCCTGCACAGCTCTCATTGCTGCAGCTGTGGCCTTGAGTAAGAGGTCTTTGCCTGCATATTTTCTCACTTCTTTCATGTATTTCTCCATCTCTGTTTGGAGAGCTCTCTTTTTTCAGTCTGTCTTCCAGGTAGGCTTTTAGATTTATAGAGGGAGAGCAAGCAAAACTACGCCTCTTACCCTTGCTTACTGTTGTAAAAGGAAAGATAGCAAGGGTGGTAGAAATGGGACAGGCAGCCCAAGCAATGTCCCCACTAGGCTTTTCTTTTTAAAATAATCCAGGCACTGCTTTATGCTTGATTTCAGGGTTAGGAAATAAAATGTCTGAAAGCTCTATTCTGTGTACTTCGTATTGCCATGTATTCATATATAGACTGAGTACAGCTATTGCTTAGCCAGAGTGGAACCATTTTGCAACGTTTTTCCATCCTCATTGCACTAATTATTTAAAAACACAAAACTCATGTGTAACTTGAACAGGCAATTTTTTTTTCTTGAACCATCTTAATAAAAGCACATCTGTAATTATATATTTAATGTTGTAGAAAACTCCTGGTATGAATGTAGTTGTACTGATGATTATGCCAAAATAATTTGTTCTAATGTAGAAACAGAAAGAAAGGGTATAAGGATACTGATGTACTCGTCACTGTAGGACATTTTATCTATTTATGTTCAATCTTGCATTTATGTACATATATGTATGTGTAAACCAAGCCTAAATTAATTATGTCTTTACAGCCTCACTCTTCCCAGGAAATGCTGTTATTCTTTTAAATGTTTGCAAGTATAACAACCTCATCAGTTGTACCCACCAAGAAAAATAAATGAAAAGGAACAATATGTGGAAAACATGAATGCAGAATAGGACTAAAATCCAAGTGGAAATAAATACAGATTTGGATGAATCACTTGATGAAAGAAATTGACTTAGCATAGCCTCATAGACTTTTTGAATGCTTAGGACTGGTAGTACAACGTAGAGTTAGGAATAAATAGTTAAATGTATATTGCCTTAACATTTTATTTGCAAACCGCGTTAATTTTGAAAATGGAGGGAACAAATATGAAAAGAAGGTGATGAAATATTGCATTGCTTTTACACATTACTTAGTGCATATTAATCAGGATTTTCTGGGTTGCTTTTCTCTTGCTGTGCAGTTCCTGTAGTATTGCATAAGTTTTGGAAATGCAAAGAACCTGTTGTATGTCCTTTCAGTCATTATTGTTGTAATGTCTTAATACTTGTCCCTTTGTAGGCCGGACCTAATGATCTCTAGTTGAATTATGGGATATTTATGCAGTGATGCAATATGAGAGAAGTGTTAACTTATACTTGGAAAGCTAGCTAATATATATAACCTTTAGTCTGGTTATTTTCTGAGAATACTGTAAAAGGTTAAAACCATACCCTTCCTGGCTTTCTTCTTAGGCAGTAACTAGCAGTGGGAAGGAGAGGGAAGAAACTGCTCCTTTTAGTGTAGTTCTTCAGTGAGAAATCTTCATGCAGCACAGAAGCCAGGGTTTTCAGAGAAAATAAATCTCTCTCTCTCTCTCTCAGTTTGAATATTGACAAAACTGCACTGAAGAGCAAATATTTTTGATTTTCTAAGATTCCAAATTGCTCTGACTGGAAGGTTTCCTCAGAAAGTATTCCTGGGAAGAGTAAAATGATAGGTTTATCTGGGTGTTGGAAAAATTGCTATGGAAAGACTGCATCAGTAAACTGCCCTTTGAGATACAGAAGGTGCTGCTTTTAGGAGTCATAAATGCAAAGTGGAAATACTGCTGAACGTGTGCAGATGCCTACATTTCCTACTGAAAACTTAAACTGGATGAATTATTCTCCTGTGCAAGCACACAGGAGATGCTGTCATTTGAAGCTTTGTGCGCCTCTGTGTAGAGAAGCTGTTCTGGGAATTGCATGCCTTTGCCATCTGTAACACACTGAGTGTCTTCATTCAGAAATCGAGAAGAGGCTGTTGGTTTCAGTAATAGCTATACCACATTTTCACTGTATAGGAAAACTGAGTTCAATTTACTTCCAGCCAGCAGTGTTCAGGGGCTCTGTTGGTGCAAATGCTGCTGCACAGCAAAATTGCAGTGCCCAGAAGAAAGCAAGAAATAAGTAACAGGAACTGTCTCATTGGTTAAGCCTGCCTAAAACGACACAGCATGTGGGTGAGTTGCTGTGTCACCAGTTTCCAAACTTTTCCTCCTATGCATGACAGAAACTGTGCGTGCAGGGGGCTGTCACTTGTCCCTGACCATGCACTCAAAGGGTGTGGGCTGATGCAACCAAGTTATATTGTACTGTCTTTCTCTCCTGCCTTTGGTGAAGACAGAAATAATACTTTTTGAACTCTACTCTGGTGGAGAACAGGGTCTTACACTACTACCCTCTTTGTCATGGTTCAAGGGTCCGATGCTTAGTAGCACTGCTAGGGCTTTACCTTTTGTTTACTCTCAGATGCAGAGAAACTTGCCTGAGTCTTGATGCAAATCACTCAAAAATATTGGGTGTGCTCTACAGCCACTCATTTCAGGAGCTCAGAGCAGAGGCCTTTACATGAGCTGTTTGCTATCCCTCTGTCTGAGTCTTGCATTTTTCCCTGATGGGACTGTTTCTGTTCACTGTAACATCCCTTTTGCTATCAAAGTGGCATGTAAAAGAGATAAAAAGCACAGAGTGGAAAGAATGGCCATAGTGAGTCACACTAAAGGTGCACTCAAACAAGTATCCTGTCTCAGTTAATGTCTCGTTGACTCTTGTGACTTTAATTGAAACAATTTTGTGTAGTTGGAAGATAGCCAAAGGCTTGCTCCTGCCACCCTGTACATCACCAGGGTTATGAAGCCTATGGGTGCAGTGCTCTGTCCCACTTAAGGTGAAAAAATTAAACAACTATGAGGATGCCTTGAAAAATACAGTAACATGTATGCTACTTCTCCACTAATACTCTCACAGTCTACAACATTTTACTTGAGCTGGATGCAACATCTGTGCATTTATCTGGTAACCCTGGATGAACTTCTCCTAAATGGGCTTCCATACATTAAAAGTGGTTTGGTATAACTGAGAGGTGAGAAAGCAGTTTGATGTATTTTCCTGGTTATATTTGGTAAAACCACAAACTAATCACTATTAGGCAATTTGGAAAAAGACAGAGGCTAAAAGTTTTATTTAAAATATTAATTCCTGGGTTGGGCTGTGGTTTGGGGGTTTTTTTTGTGTCTGTGGGTTTTTTTTGTTTTTTTTTTTTTTTTTTTAANTTTTTTTTTGTTTTTTTTTTTTTTAAATTGTTTGTTTATTTTGTTTGTTTGGGTTTTTTTTTTTTTATATTTTTTATATTTGGTTGTTTTTGTAATGTTTCATGTATCCTAGCATAATATCACAGAATCATAGCATCTCTGCAGTTGGAAGTGACCCATAAGGATCATTGAGTCACAGTTACTGCTTGCAGGTACAAATGAAATAAGGAGCAAGTGCAAATCTCTTGTCCCTCTGCTTGTGCTGTGTTGGGACAGATTTACCTTGCCTGAGTGTTTCCCTGCACAATTTCACCATGCTCCTATAGTTCCTGCAGCAGAAGGTTGACACACAGACCCTGATTTCATGTAGCAGTCAGTAGAGTTCTAAGGGGCAGCGAATAAAGCAGTGAGCACTTCCATGGACCAGCATACAGACCACTTTCTTCTCTAGTTCTCTTAAAAATACTGGGGATAGAAGGGAAATGATCAACAGTGATGAATTTTGGCTTTTGGCAATGTCAGTGGAGAGGTCCTGGGCTGATATGAGTGGTGGTCTCTCCATAGTGGAAATAAGGACTTGGGAAAGTATTTTCTGTAAATAGTTTCAAGCACACTTTTGTTGCCTGCTCAGTAATTACTGTGTTGACAAGATGCAGCAGCTTGGTCTCTGGAGTTGCTGGCTTGGCATCTCTTTTGACTGTTAAAAGTGCAGTGCTATGATATTATTTCCTTTCTAGTAAATTGAACATTGGAATCCTCATTGGCTAGTTACTTAATTTCTGGGTTTATCCTTCTAATTTTTGGTTTCTATTAATAAGGCCATTTTGGACTACTAAATAGTTATTTTGGTTTATACTCAAAGTGAAGTTCGCAAGTACAGGCTTTGTTGCAAATGAAATAGAGAAGGATTCTCACAAATAGATGGAAAAAATGATCTGTCGAGGGAATACAATTTGGTTGTGTGAATCAGATAAGCTTGTTTTGACAATTATTTTGCTGATTCTTTTTAAAAAATAAAAAATTGGAGCATGGTTTTCACCAAAAGAAATCTTGCTGTGATGATTTCATTATTGCAATGTCTTTCAGCATGAAAGGCATACACTGAAGGCTGCTGCAGCATTCCTGGTGCTCTCTGTACTGCAGGACAGCCAGCAAATGCTGTTTCACATGTCCGTCTCCCACAATGAAGTATTAGTGTTTTATGGAGCAGCTCCTTCCTTGGAGGCACAGGGCTTCCTTGCTTTCCCCTTCCCCTTCTGAGCATCTGCCTCTTTCCTGTAGCTTCTGTCATTGCTGTGGATCTGGGAGGCTCGTCCCTGAAGGTACCAGTGGGTAAGTGCTGAAGGATGAGCAGAGGTGAAAGGACACGGTGCAGTTTAAGGAAGGCATTAGTGGTTTCTGCAGGGTTGGTGAAAGGAGAGCAGTGCCAGTGAGGAAGATCCCAGTGTCCCTGCCTGACCTGAGGAGTCTGTGCTCATGACACAGAACACATACAAGTTCTATGGTGCAGCTAGTGTTTTGTTGAAATATTTTAATGGAGTGGGCTGTGCTCTTTTAATTTCAAAAAAGAAGTTGCAGTATTAATGGTAGCTGTCCCTGTACTCTTTTTAGTGAAGACTGGTAGCAGTGAAGTCACTAAGTTGCTTGGTTTTTATTTTCCTTTTACAGAAATTCTGTGGGTCTTACATAAATAGCCATTTAGACAATCACACAGGTGAGAAACCGCATAAATTAATTAGTGTACTGTTGTAATATTTTTCTCGGTCTTCTTTTTCAAAACTGTTCCTTATAATTTGTTTATTTCTTTTGGGTTGTTGGTGGGAGGAATCAATAGGATTTTATATTTTGTTAGGGTCAGCATTGTGCTTTTTTATATATATATATGTATGTCAGCTGTCTGTGCAGTAGTCTGTCTTGTTTTCTTTCAGTTGTAGGTAGGTATTTTTCTGATATTCTAAAAGCATGCAGTTGTCCTTCAGTTACCTGCTATTCAAATTCCCACATAGATTCAATTTCATATATTCTTCTTTGGTATTGCTCAACTTGGCCTCATTAGAGATGTGTTTTACCCTTTGGTAAACACTTGTTATGGGAAAGGCTGAAAGATTTTACAATGACCAGTTGTACAAACCATCAAGTCTGAAATAATCTCTGCAAATTGTCCATGTCTGCTATGGTAATATTTTTTCAGGTACTACATGTGTAATAATGATACAAAATTTTGTCGTTTAAATCAGACCCTTTTTCAAATAGCTGGAACAAGAAACTGCTACTTCATCTGTTTGCATGAAAGTGATATCCCAGGATTTGTGTAGCAGCATTGGAACAGGGCATCTTATGTCCTATCCCATAGAGTCCAAAGTGCTTTCTTACTCATTCTGACTGAAGGTAAATGGATAACAAAGTATGAGGCTGCCTTGCAGATATTTGTAATCTGAAGAAGAGATTTAATAACAGAATAATTATGGTTTTGATCTATTAGCTTCAGGGGATTATATTAGTTAGGAGTAAGTAGCATTTCCTGGAAATTGAATTTCGTGCAGTGAAATGTATTGACCCTGAAAATTGCATTTTACATTGAAGGATGAGACAAGAGAATACAAAAGACATTCAGTGTACTTTCTTTCAGAGTCTTGAAATTAATGGATCTCTAATATAGTACTCCAAGAATGTATCCTTTACCACTATGATACTTTCTTTTTGCAATAAACATAATGAATAAAAATTGCTTAATTTAAGTAAATTATTAAAATAAGTAATATTTTTAACAGCAATATGAGACCAAAATTGCATGTTTGCTTGACAGGGAGTTATAGTTCATAAATCATGATAACAAAGGAGACATAAACAGAGGGAAAAAAAATCAAAAGTTGAAGAGGTGCAATTTATGTAGTCTTGGATGTTACAATACACAGTCTGCAGTGCTTGACTCTGCTGGGGAAGGGCTGGGGCTTGCTGTGACCCTGACTCCTGGTGTCAGTCTCAGCCATGGGGTGGAGGAGTGGGAATTGTCCCAGACTCCCTGAAGCAGCCAGGTACGTGGGTTGAGACTGAAGTGGGACCTCCCCACCAGTACCTGACACATCAACAAGCCCTTGCCATGCTTTGTGTCACACTCTTTTGGCCATGTTTTTGGTAGTGGCTGCAGAGTGGGATAGTGGGATAGTGCTTGGAGAAATGTGACTGGGAATGTAACCTACTTGTGGATGTGCAGAAGAAGTGCATAAATGCACCTGGGTGAAAACTGAGCTTCCACAGAAAGCCTGGTGAGTGTTGTTGAGTTCAGAATCTCAGTTTTGGGCTTACACACCTGACTGACCCTTTTTGGGGCAATGGTTCACTGCAGGGTGGCCATATCTGGGCTTGCAGATTTGATTCAGAGTTGTTCCTCATACACAGTTTTTAAACTGCAAAAAGTTGGATTTGTTTTGTAATATAATAAATAATACTGTATTTTCTTTTAATTTTTCCCTGTCTAGTTTTGTATCAAGACCCTGAGAATAAAATACACATGGCACAAATCCTAACATTTTTTCAGATGCTGTTAATTCTACTACTTCATGATTATACCTCAGCTGAAGATGGAGAAACAAGAGCAAGTAGGTCTTAATTTTTGCATTTCAGATAAGTGCAACCTCAAAGCATACCTTGAATTTTTAGTATTAATTTTGGTGTTCAAACGCACATTTCTGTTGATGGTGCTTTTATTCCAATATAATTTTTCTGGTCAAAATCCTATACCAAATGAAAAATAGCTTAAATATAAGTTATTTCTCCATTAGGAAGGGAATATCTTTGTTTGTATTTTTTGTGTCCTGGAAATGCCCAAGGGGGCAGATGGAACAGTAAAGCTTCAGCCTTGATTTAAAAATGAGCCTTGAGTATTTGTATTTTCCTTTCTTCAGAAGTCATTTTCTGAATAGCTTAATGTTATGTGATAAACTAAATAAGGAAAAATAAATGTTTTGTAAGAGGAAGCGGAAATAACCCCAGTTCTGGGACAGACCTTCTTGCATATTCTTCAAAATTAGCATCTCAAACCCCACCAAACCATTTTTATACTCTAAATCTGGTTTATAGAATAGAAAACATTAAAGCAAGGTAGCTTTTTAAAAGTGTCTGTATAAAAAGTGACTGAATAAAAAGAGTGTGGAAGACTTGCCTCTGATCACAATGATATTTTCAGGGTAGGTCTTTTTCCTCTAGTTTTGTTCTCAATCCGGCAATTTTTGGTATTTTGCAACAAGCCCTATAAAATTCCTTTTGGTCTCTACAAAGACTTTTTTTCAGTCTACCTGCCCTAAGAGTATGCATCAAAATGATTGCTCTGCTTTTAGCAGAGTCCAGTGATATTGAGTGCCTCCCAAGTGAAATTACTCTGTCATTCATGTCCCTGGACCATTGGGTGATGCACTCAGCTTGTCCCTTGCTCCTTCTCCAAGGTCTTTTCTCTTCAGCACTACCTGTGCTGCAAAAGCATCTCTCCAGCAGACTGTGGCCACTTGCTTTAAAGAAAGGTGAAATGACCAGAAGTGTCCAAAGGCAGATTTCAGGACTAGGCTAAGCTCTCCTTCCTGTGGTGGAGCTACAGCCTTTCACAAACCAGGAAGAACAGTAAGCCCCATAACCTCATGTGCCATGAGATCAAAATAATCCCTCCTGGCTTATTTTGACTGTCTTCTTGGCACCTCATGTATCAGTTATCAAAACTTCTTTCACAGTCAATGGGAGGCAGTTTTCTTCTTTAAAGTTCTTCCCTCCATCTGAGAATGGGTGCGTAGGATGGATAGGACTTTTCTATGGAAATGCTTGTGTCAGTCCATGCCTGTAGTTAGCAATCTAATCTAAAAACTCAATTTATTACTATAGTTAAGAGAGCTGCATCCATGCCTCAGTCATCATGCAGTTACATTGTAGTTATTAAATGCTTATGTGATCCTATATTCTGGAGGTTGAGCTCATTCACTGAATACTTTTCTTCTGTAAAAATCAGAATATGCAACCAGCAACATTCAATTGAGACCCAGGATTTTATAATACTAGTTCTGTAAATGCCATGTAGCACTGTCAGAAGTCAAAAATGTATTTGTAAAAGGATTCTGAAGTATTCATAGTATAGCCTTCCTCTGCAATGTGCTTGGTTTGCTAACAAAAAGGAGGTTTTTATGTTTATCATCTCTGCAGACAAGATATTAAAAAACCCAATATATATTCCTCTCTGTTTATTGAATGAAATGCAATTGCCAACTAAGGAACTGAATTCCAGAATTTTTCATAGTTGTTTCTGCTGCTCATGGAAAAAACAGAAAATGGTATGTGTGGTGGTTTGACAGGGTCTGGTTCTGTGTGGGTGTGGTAGGGGCCAAAAAGATGTCTCCTGTAAAAAGCTGCCAGAAGGTTCCACAGCCGTCCCCAGAGCCACTCTCTGATGGCACCTGAAGATGGACGGGCTGTTAGCCACAGCTGGGCCAGTTAAAGGAGAAGGTAACGCCTCTGTGACAATGTATTTAAGAGAGGGTCACGGCAGTATGCACACACGCATGTAGATGTGGGTAGTAGTTGTAGATAGGCAGGGAAGAAGGAGTACAGCATGTAGAAGAAACAACAGATATGGACACCAGCAAAGTCAGCCAAGAAGAAGAAGGACGGGGGAGGAGGTGCTTCAAACATCGGAGCTGAGTCCTCTCCGTGGCCTGTGGTAAGGACTGTACCAGTGCAGCGTTTTCCTGCGCCCTGAGGGCCCATGAAGGAGCCGAGATCCACCCCACACCGGAGCAGGAGGGGGTGAACTCCTGCAGGAGGGACTGTGGTCTGGTGGGAGCTCACGTGGATAACGAGGCCTTTGCTCCTGGGACCTAAGGGATCATTTGTGTTAAAAAAGCCTTGTTTCACTCTCACCCCAAGTTCGGACCAGCCCGGCCCTGGGAGAAACAGCGGGCAGCAGAGACCGGGCAGGCTGTCTGCCAAGAGGGAAAAATAACTTGTGCAAAAATGCTACAAGGCTTGCGAGAGGAGAAGGAAACCTGCCTCCCCCCAGATATTTTGCCAAGAAGATGAAACATCTGAGGAATGAACTGACTGGGAAAAACCCCCCGGTTCTCCTTACTTTCTGAGGGAAGGAGGGAGGGATGTTGGGGGGGGAAGAGAGAGAGAGAAAGCCAGAAAGAGTGTTTTAAGAGAATATTTTGCTTACTCCTTTAACTCTGTAATAAATCCACTTAATCACTTTTAAGTTTTGAGCCTGTTTTTGCCTGCTTAAATTAGAGGGTTTCTTTTTCTCTCTCAGTATGCTTATCTCGCCTTGGAAAAAATTCCTCTCCCCTGTCCACCTGCAGAGCGGAGAGAGCGGCTCTCGTGGAAGCTTTGGCAGTCAGCCAGAGCTAAACCACAACAGAATGGCTTTCAGATACCAAGTTGGATTTGTGTGAATTACACAGTCGATCTTACACAAGATTTCCCTGATAAACTCTGCTAATTTTTTTTTTTTACTGAAATGTATTTGTCAGTATAGATCGTATTATAAGCACTAACTGATAGGAAAAACATTTATTGTGGAAGAAGAACATGGAAGTGTTCATTAAAATGCTTGTTTGATTTATTTTTAGGTTGCAGAACTGCTCCAGCAGATTTAGTTTTTATCTTAGATGGCTCTTACAGTGTTGGCCCAGAAAACTTTGAAATAATCAAAAGTTGGCTTGTCAATATTACAAGAAATTTTGACATAGGGCCAAAGTTTATTCAAGTTGGAGTTGTCCAGTACAGTGATTATCCTGTACTTGAAATTCCCCTCGGAACTCATGAATCCACTGAGAACCTCATCAGGGAAATGGAGTCCATACACTATCTAGGAGGAAATACAAGAACAGGAAGAGCTATTCAGTTTGCCTTTGACCATCTTTTTGCAAAATCTTCAAGATTTTTAACAAAAATAGCAGTTGTTCTCACTGATGGAAAGTCCCAAGATGAAGTCAAAGATGTAGCAGCAGAAGCAAGGAAAAATAAGATCACTTTGTTTGCTATTGGTGTTGGCTCAGAAATTGAAGAAGATGAACTTAAAGCCATTGCCAATAAACCTTCATCGACTTATGTATTTTATGTTGAAGACTATATTGCAATATCAAGAATTAAAGAAGTTATAAAACAGAAACTCTGTGAAGGTAAGTGATTATAAAATATTTTAGGTGTGCAAAATGTAGTTATTTCTGTACACATTTTTTAATTTCACAAGCAGAATACATGATTAATGTAAGGGATCTGATAATATTTACTGGGATCTTCTTTAATTTTCATCTTGTTTGTGGAAATCCCTCCCAAAATGTTATTTTCTCTGTCAAACAAAGAGTCATATTTAAAGATATGGGGTTTTAACACAGTATGTGTTTGATTTCAATATATATCCTTTTGCCCTAAGCCTAATTTTTTTTTTTTTTTTTTGCATTGGTAAAGTTAAAAACCACTAAAATATATGAGCAATTCTCACAGTGCTGAGACTGTAGGGTTTACTTTATTGTTTTCCTAGTTGCAGCTGATACTCGTGCACAATCCAGTATTTCTTCTAGGCGGGTGAGAGGACAGCCTGCCATTAAAAGAGGAGCTCTTTTGAATACATACTTCTTCTAGTATGTACTAAAAAACCCACAAGAAAGACTCTTGGCAAAAATCATAGAATCGTAGAATGGTTTGGATTGAAGGGGACCTTAAAGATCACCTCGTTCCAACCCCCCTGCCATGGGCAGAGACACCTTTCACTAGGTCAGGTTGCTCAGAGTCCCATCCAACCTGGCTCTGAGCCCTTCCAGGGATGGGGCATCCACAGCTTCTCTGGGCACCCTGTGCCAGTGCCTCACTGTCCTGACAGTAAAGTCTTTCTTCCCAATATTTAACCCAAACCTACCCTCCTTCACTTGAAAGCCATTCCCCCTTGTCCTGTCACTACATGCCCACGTAGTGACACAAGTCCCACTCCGACTCTCTTTAAGCCTCCTTAAGGTACTGGAAGGCTGCTCTAAGGTCTGCCCAGTGCCTTCTCTTCTCCGGGCTGGACAACCCAAACTTTCTCAGCCTTTTTTTCAGAGGAGAGGTGCTCCAGCCTTCTAATTAACTTTGTGGCTTCCTCTGGACTCACTCCAGCAGGTCCACATGCTTATGTTGTGACCCCAGAGTTGGACACAGCACTCCAGGTAGGGTCTCATGAGAGTGGAGTAGATGTCTGGATTTCTAGCAAACTGTTACGAATTTAGAAGGATTTTATAGAAGAATTAATCAAAACTGACATCATAAAGTGACTTTTTGCCTTTAGAATGCTAACAGCATTACTACATCGAGTTTTCTGATAATTTTGTAAAGCAGTGGCTTTCTTGTATATATAAAAAAAGATAGCAAATTGCTCCTAAAATGTTTTACTCAGACTTTTTTATATCAGTGCTATTTTGTACATATTTTATTATCAAGAATTGATGCAAGTTCTATTTCAGTTGTAACACATTTCTGCACTTAGTAAGAGTGAAAAATAGTTTTAATTTGCTCTCACTTTGAGTATTGACTTCATTGGAAAAATATGGTGATACATTTGTTGAGGATGTTATTTCTTGCTGCATTAAATGAAAATCATAGTAATTCCTTATGGCTGATACAGTAAGGTGGTCAGTCCAAAAATTAAATCAGCTAAGTGGAGCTAAATTCTTTAACAGAACTTCATGCAGGAAGAAATTCCTTTACATAAACACAATATCTTCTTTGAATAAAGTTTAGAAGATACGACATTATTTCATCAAGATGGATTTTCATCTTTCAGCTTCACAGCTTTTAGCTTTCAAGTTAACTAGTATCCTTTGAAATTCAGCTGTGGTATTTCACATGACATACAGCAGTAATCTGTGAATGTTGACTCTTTATACAAAAGTGTTTCACTTGAAGTAACCCTTTGCTTCCTCCCTCTTATGTCATGAACTTCCCTTGTTTTAGCATTGAGATGCTTCTCTCACAGAGTAACCAGAGGCAGTTGTCAGCTTCATTTCTAACTACAATGTCTTTAGCAGGTGAACTTCAAGACTGGTAAACCAGAATTTTTGTAGCTCAGTTGTATGTTTATTTATTTATTTATGTACTGATTATCATGTTGTTAAGATTGACTGTGACTGAGGGAGAGGAAGTTCCAGGAGGACTGAGCAGGAGTGGTTTGGCTGTGATCAACCACATGAAACTGCCTGAAAATTTTGCAATTCTCTCTTCAGAGTCTTTGTGTAAATGTCTAAAAAATAACTTTTACTCCATGGAATTTTAAAATTCATTATTGAGTGAACATAGATACAAGACCCCAAGGACAGTATTTCCTTTGTGGAGAAAGGAGGCTGAGGTTTGGTGGTTCTTGGAGCAAGTATTGTTTTTAGGAACAGGCTTGTGAGTGGAGGGCTCTAGTGTGCATTTTGGGGACTCCAGTGTTTGTTTTAGGGTATGGCAGAGTGACAAGACTTGTTGAACCTATCAGCCAGAAAGGAATCAAATATTTAATATTTATTCTGAAAGTCAAATGTTCCTGTAGTATCAATNACCACTAGGGTATAGCTCAGCCCTTCCCCATCTACTCTCACAAGCCACTTGGAAGAAAGAAAAAAAGAAAAAAAAAAAGAAAAAAATTGTGCGGCAGGAATGCATTTTAAAAGAAAACTTGATAAAGACCTCAGAAGTATGTCTGGAGGATGCAGAGAAAAGTTCCTTTGTGCTAGATAGTGGGATTTAATGTCATAATTTAGTTCATGCTTTAGGAAGGAAAATAAAGCATCTGAAAAGTATGTTAAAACAATAAAAGGGAACAAGATTTCAGAACAGGCTAGAGAGTTGAAATGACTGGTGCTAGGAACTCGAAATACAACCCCATTTCCATGGGGTCTTCCCATGGAAGACAATTCTTAATTTTGCCACTGATTTCTCCATCCACGTATAATGGCTCAGTTAATTATCGAAATAGTCCTGCCAGATCATCCAGAAGACCCAAAAAGATCTACCTGACTGGGAATTTTTAATGTAATTTATCAATGTGCCACTGGAAAAAAAAAATAATTTCTTAATGTGTACTTTTACACATGCTTAATTTGTTTGGTTGGTGTTGATTTGGAATAGTTACTTCTGCATTGATCCATAATAATGGCCCTCTCACATAAGGTATTCCTATTTCTGCATTTAGTTTTTGATTTTAAACAGAATTTGTAATATTGTGACTGAAAAGAGACCCTTGTGTTCATTTTCTTGACAGTGTATATGTATGTGATTATCTATAATCTCTCTTAATGGAACCATTATTCAGCTTCAAAATAAATTGGTTTAGAAAATAGTTCCATGATAATGATGCACAGTTGCAGAAACCTGAAAATAGTTGTTATTATTGTAAATATGATGATTTAAATCCTGTATCTGTTTTGAGAAGAATGAGAAGGAAAAGTTGTGTTGGACTCTTTTTTTTTTTTAAGCATTCAGGAGACAGACGTTTTAATTTCCAAAATATATGTGGAGTTCTTGCAAATCTTGCTTGTAGAAAGACAGATAATGTATTTGTAATTTGGAAGTCAGGTGTCATTTTGCCATGGGGAGGAAAACTAAGGGGAGTTTATGTTGCTTCTTGCTACTGCCTGAAGTACCAGTGATGTCCCCTTAGGATGGATTGTCCTGTCCCAGGATAAATGGGTTGTGCAGACAACGAGCTGAATTTTCTGATTGTGTATATATTCTGCCTCCCCCACCAGAACGGGGTAGCTTCTGACTGCCCTTAGAAAGTAAAGTCCTGCAGCACTGCTCATATTATGAAAAGAAGTCTAGACCTCTGAGCTGATAATTCCCTGGCACAGAGACATGAGTTTTTCAGCCCATGGCTGGTCCAGATAGAGATGAGAGTACTCTCCATCCCGTCTTTGAAGTGTGTTCCTAATCTCTTCCCTCACTATAAACTTAAGCTTTTCTGAAGAAACAATGGGAAATGAATAATGAAAATGTATTTACTGCAAATAGTTTAGCATAATTTTAATAGAACAAAAAGGTTTTTACTTTATTTTCATTGATTTCTTACCCTAATACAATGTTTGCTTTAGCATTACGTTTCACTCTCCTGTCTTTTTTCCTTTTTTTTTGTTTGAACAACTTAGGTGCACCTTTTTTTTTTTAAAGAGAATTTACCAAAGATAACATGCAGCTAATTTAAGCTTCCACAGAAAACATATCACACACTATTTGTCCAGTGAGAATAAGTTCAAGCAGATTTCAGTGTAACAGACAAAACAGTTCAGAGTCCATTTTGAGTTAAATAGAATGAAAACACCCAGTTGTAGATAATTCTACCTTTGTTCATTTTCAAATGGATTTTATGGTTGGGAGGGATGCTGAATCCAAATTGTTACTGCATTGTGGAAATTAATGTTTAAAATTTTATAGCATTTTGAAACCATACAATTTCAGAAATTAAATTCAATATATTTATTAGCCAGATATTGTAATACGCTTTACCTACAATTAGTGACAGTTCAAAATATTATGTGTAATTGCAGTAAAATATGGCAACTTAGTTTTCTTGCTTCAAGTCCCTGAGGATCCTGCATACCACTTCTTTCATGTTGTATTTAACTGTCAGTTTTCAGTTCTATTTTTATTTTTTGAAAAGCAAAAAAGAAGAAAAATTAGTTGGGTTTTTGGATGTTTTAAGTAATATTTTGAACTGTTTTGCATTTATTACTCTGCAGAATCTGTTTGTCCAACAAGAATTCCAGTGGCAGCTCGAGATGAAAAAGGATTTGACATTCTTGTAGGATTAGGTGTGAAGAAAAAGGTTAAAAAGAGAATTGAAATACCAACCACTAATGCAAAAGCTTATGAAGTAACCTCACGCGTTGACCTCTCAGAATTAACAAGGTATTGAAATTTATAAATATGCTTTTATATTTATTAAGATTTTTTCTTTGCTTTGAGCAAGAAGGACTTATTTTAAAATTTATATGAATGTTCAAGTACTGTCTTGTTTTTTCCACCATTCCCGTTTATTTAGGAATGTGTTTCCAGAAGGTCTTCCTCCATCTTACGTGTTTGTTTCCACTCAAAGATTTAAAGTCAAAAAGACATGGGATTTGTGGAGAATTCTGAGTCTAGATAAGAGACCACAGATAGCAGTTACTATTAATGGAGAAGACAAAACCTTATCATTCACTACAACAAGTTTAATAAATGGTACACAGGTTATTACTTTTGCTGCACCTCATGTAAAGGTAAGGAGTATGTCATTATCATGCTGGAATATTTATTTAAGCACACATTATTCCATTATTCTCCTCTCTGTGTAAGCCAGTTTTGTTGTTTTGTAGTATAATCTAAGGTTCTCTTTAGTCTTTCTCCAGTAATTTCCAGTGAACTATTCACCTTTTGTAAGAAAGGTTGTCTTGGTTGCAGATGGGACAGAGGAACGGAGGTTGAATGACTCTGTTCTTGCACTCACAGCAGTACAGGAACCTGTGCAGCCCAGAGATTGCCACTCCTGGCACACAGGAATTATTTCAGTTATTATTTAACTGAACAGAGAGGGCTCACTCAGCACACAAAGACTGTGAAAGATTTGCTGCTGGGGCACTTCATGGCCAAGTGGGTTCAACTTTTCTGGGAAGCAGAGGCCTGCATTCAAATCCCTGCTCCAAATCAGGCTGAAGGGATTTTAAATATAAATCCCCAGTGAAGGAAGGACTCCTATCCAAGGAATAGGTCTTAACTACTAAGCTTTTTCTAGGGAGAGATATTTTATTCTTCTGTTACTGGGTGGAGAATTATGCTTTTTCTTTCCAGATTTCCTCTGCTTTTTTGTAATTATTAGTAGGTGAAATAATTGTTTTTTACGAAGCTGCGTTAAAATTGATGTACTGGAAATTGTTAGAAAATTCAGTTTCAAGTCAATTAAAAAATTTGTATTTAAATATTAAATATTTCTGTGAGCTACAATGATAAATGCATCTTATTCATGCAATCCCAGGTATCCATGAACTTCACCACAAAACCACAACTTTTGTGTTTCTTTTTTTTCTTTTGTGTTTCTCCATGCTTGCATTGCTGTTATGGAGAACAATAATTTTATGGCTTTTTTAGGCCTGTGTCTCTCTAAACACTATAACTTTCAATATACTCTTAATGAACATTTTTCCTTAATAAATCTTTATGATAATTGTTTTTGAAAGCTTTAGAAACCTGGGGTTTTGTGAGAGTAATGTGGGGTTTACTCATTGCAGTATTGTGATTCCTTCTGCCAATATCACTCCATCTTTTTTTTTCCATAAGAGATTAAGTAGGCTTTGAAGTACCTTTTTTTTTTTCACCATGATTTATGATTTGAAGTGTTTGAGACATTATACCGCTGCTGAAAAATAGGCTTCTGGCTTTGTATTTTTAACAAATACAGGTTTGAGCATATTCAAAGTCATAGATTAAAAAAAAAAAAACAAAACCTCTGTGATTTATAAAATAATTCTGAAATAGGGATTAATTATTACCAATTGTCATATTTTCAATTACAATATTACTTGGCAATACTTTTTTGTGTATACAGTTTACAGTTATTTGTATGTAAACCCTGTGACCTTGATCATCTCAACCATGAACAGTAGTCTGGGTGTTGAAATGCAGTTTTATTGCTTCTAGATTGAAGGCATTTTCTTTTAAAAAATGCTGTTTTTTTCATTTCATTAGATATTGTTTGATGAAGGCTGGCATCAGATTCGTCTCTTAGTAACAGAAGACTTTGTAACTTTATATATAGATGGCCAAGAAATTGAAACAAAGCCATTGCATCCTGTTTTAGGTATTTACATTAGTGGCCTGACCCAAATAGCGAAATATTCTGGAAAGGAGGAAACGGTACAGGTAGGCATATGCTAAAACTACAATAATTCAGTAATTCTGTTGTAGGTTAACATTGCATTGGTGCCTTCTGTTTTCCTGGCCTTACTCTTCTAATTTACAGTAGACTGAAATTTAGTATACAGAATTTTAATATTTAAGAGAGACCAAAAATGGTCAGAGGGACTTAGCACAACTGATGTATCCTGTGACATGGATGGTTATTTGCTCTCACTGATTCCAAGGGCATTTGCTGACAAAATTGATGCAACGTGATTGCTCAAATTTGGGAAAGAGTGTCGCTAGGGAATTTCCTCTGTGCTTGACACTTGCATATGATTGCCTTCCATCAGTGTTAGTGTTATGCTGGGAAAGAGGGAAATTTGGGTGTAGTTTCTTTCCCCTCACTTTGCAGTCGTGATAGTTTATACTAGAAAAACTGACAGTGGTTTCATTTTATTTTTGAGTATAGCAAGAAAGCAGAATGGCACAAACCTTTGTTTACCTGATGCCAGTGTTTTTATTGGTTGCTTTTTAAAGATTTATATTGTATACTAAACACTGAGCATCTTCCCAGGTCTGTTAAGGTAAAAAGAAAAAGGTTGGGTTTGCCTGTGCTGTTGTAACTTGTTTCCTCAGTTATACTGGCAACCAGTGCTGCATGTGTTTGGATTTATTGCAAAGGAATATGGATGGTGATTTCTGTTATTCTTTAAAAAATTTTGGATTCATTATTTTTATTTAAATAATTCTGTTACAGTATGTTTATTTGGTTACATGTATTAATCATTATGACTAGCCTGAATAAAAATATTTGTATATTTTAAATCAATTTTTAACTGTAGTGAACACAAAAACCTCTAAAGAGTCTTTTATGTTTTGAATTACAGTTTGATATACAAAAACTGAGAATCTACTGTGACCCAGAGCAAAATAATCGAGAAACAGTCTGTGAGATCCCAGGATCTGTGAGTATGATAGATGAACTTTTGAGCACTACTTGGCATTTTTTTGCAAATCACTGCTTAAAGCTGACTTAATGAAGTTTTAAAAGAGGTAATACTACATTGATTCAGCTGGTGCAAACACATGCTTTTTACCTGTGCAATATTAAGTGACACAGACCTGTCTGTTTTCAGCCTTAATTTTTCACAAAGTTTTTTACAAGTTTTTTTAGTTTAGATATTTGATGGTGTAAATTTGACCTGTATATGAGTATAGAAGAATCTCAAAATCCTCTGTTAAAATTTCAGATTTTAGGCATTATAGATTAATAAAACTTTAGGTTTTTCAGTGTAAAGTTCTTCAAATATGACTTTTGAACTTTTCTGGTATATTCCTTGCTACTTGTCAGGTCATTTAATATTGAAAATTTTGGTACATAACCAGCAAACTTATATTTCTAAATTACCTTCTCCTGTCAGAAATATCTGTGCTGAGGTCTGTGATAAATATCCATTATCTGAAATGTTGCCAAGACTTTAAGAAGTATGTTAAGGATAAGACAGAAATAAAATCAGGATTTTATGATTTATGTACACAATTTTTATTTTTGGGGGGACCTTTTGGTCCTCTCTTTGTCCTCTTACAGTTAATTATGCGATGAAATGTAAAACATGTACGAACAGATTTGGAAACCAGTCTTGACTGACAGAGCCAGATTTAAGCGTGCAGTTCCCATCTCAAAGGATAAGCAAGAGATTGATTTAAGCATGCAGTCAAAATACTCTCCTTTGGTGTCTAAGACAAACTGAACTAAGTATTACCAGCCACCAGTCTCTTACTATGTAGATGCACATTCCTCCTGTTGGGGTCTGATTTAGGATCAGGACCTTTTGCCAGTTTGACAACAGAACCATTGAATCTCCAGCGTCCAGATTTCAATTTTTATCAGACTGGCACGGATTGCCAGTTAGTCTGTTTTTCTTCCTTTTATTTGGGGCCAATATGTCTGTTGCAATCAACATCCTTATTAGGGCTTTTTTCAAAATTCACAACTTTCAACTAAGCAGCAAGTACCTGACTGGATTATTAGCTGTTCTGATCTCTGACTCTGTGTGAAAAGAACTAACAGGTGCAGGAACACTTTTGTAAAATTAGCTTTAAATCTTGAAGAAAATAAAGTATTTGGCTATTTAACTGCACCACATATCTTTTTGCTCTTTACAAATTAAAAGTAGGATATGAAAAGTAATCAAATGAAAAATATTTTGCATGAAGAAAGCAAACACTAAAAAGTCTGTCATATCTTATGTTCTCTGCAATTTGTCAAGGAGTCAAAGCTAAAAGATTTCTTCTTGCGGTTTTAGTTTCACTTGCTGTTGTTGTAAATTAAATTTGGACTTTACCCGTGAAATTCTGGACTCCTTCAGAAAATAAAAATGTTGGATGATCTTCAAGGAGGAATATGTGGTTTGTGGTTGTATTCTGTCAGTGTGTGGTTGTGTCAGAGTGCCTGAAATAAGCAGAGGCTGTGTATACTAACTACAGCCCAAATTCATGCCCTTTCCCAGGGGTACATAGCTGCATGGGAATGTTAAGCTCCTTCTATGATCTGTGGAAAAAGATAACCTTCTCTAGGGGTTGCTTAAGCCGAAAATTGAGTACAGAGGAAGCGCTCTCTGTGCACAGAGTGTGAAATCTGTAGTGACTGTGCATGAGAATGCTCCTGTAGACAGTGCAGGCAATGGTGGCTACTAAACCATCAAGACAGATAATTTCATGGTTGCTGTGCTGAAGTATTTGGGGATGGATTGTTCTGTGGTGTTGCAGATACTGGAACAAAAAACAATAGATAGCACAGTGTAATGCAGTCGCACAGGAAAGTGAGAAAAAGCCAGCCTGGCCTCTGTGCTGCTCTGTGTTTTCACAGATGCTGAATTCAGGCAGAGATCACAGATTAGAGAAATATTTTGGTGCATTCTCTGACGTGAATGAATAAGCAGAGGATATTTTTTATGAGAAATTACTTCTGGTAAAAAGTTTGACCCAAATATAAACATTTAGAGTGTAAATATTGACATGGTTTAGTATTAATTCTGTCATTGCCTTTTAAAAATTGCTACTGATAACTCCCACTGACAGACCCTTAAACACAACGAACTAAATTAATTTTGTATGCATTGATAGCAGCTGCACATCTCAGAAAGTCTAAAAATTTGAATTGACAGTTACAGACCCGTAAGTTATGACTGGTTTTGATAGTGTTTACAAATGAATTGATTTTGCTTTTTACAAATATTGCTGTACTCTTAAATTTTGTTCTTCTTGTTTCAGAATGGAGAGGTAGGCTTGATCCTAAACTACTCAAACTCAGTTTAAGGTAGTATTTGACTTTATATAAGCTTCTTATTATTCTAGGTAATATACACTTTGCTTTCAAAAGGGATCAAAGATTTGCTAAGCTTAAGAATGCAGGGTTTCCGTTCCTGAACTCCAGTCAGTATACAAATTAAAAATATTTTTTTGAAAAGACACATGTTTATTAGAATAAATGGTCTGGTTTTTTCCCCAGTTCAATTCAATTGCTGCTATTTGCAGGGCTGGAATTGCAAAGGGATGGGGGTATGCACAATCAGGTTGCTGTTACCTGCATCATGCTAATGGGAACTCCCTGAAGAGGAGCTTATCTGAAGGCTTAAAATGACAGCCTCCCTAACCTTCCTTGTAACTCCCAATTTGTACTATTGCAAAGGGAACGTGGATTTGCATTTTGATCAATCATTTCATCCCGAGAAAGAATTCCATTCAGAGAACATCATAAAGAGTCATCATTATTTCAGAAAATGCGAGTGAAATGCTATAGAAAGTTTTAGATAATAAATACAAAATCTGTGTTTTGTAGCTTGGATTCTTAAGTTTTTGCCTTTCCATAGCTCTAAGAACTTGCTGGTTTAGGGCTGCTGGGTGGAAGAGAATTCACTGCATCGATTAAAAGCCTATAGATTTAGTGCAGTTGTACCTGTAATAGATTTGATTTAGCAGTCCTCCCCGTGCCTGCCTTAGTAAAGCACTGAGGTTTTATGTGGGGCTTAATGGTGAGAAGCAAATATCTCAAAAAAAGAAAAAAATTCTAGAGGATTATGTGATCTGCCAGGGTTTAGTGTTTAGTGCTGTATAGGCAGCATGGTTTGGAGGAGGTCACCTCATGGTCTTTGTGGGATGGGCACTCTTGGGACCAGGACTAGTGACCTGTAGGAGCTGGTGGTAGCAGCTGAGTCCTGCCTCTCCTCCAGTACCTTCATAGCTGGAACACAGGCCTAGGAGGTAGGAGACTTGGGGTTTTTCTTCTTTTCAGGCTTGCTACACACAATAGCATGCTGATGGTTGGGATCATTATGTTACATATATTATTTATTACATTCTTTTACAAAATTTTAAATTAAATTGTTATATTTGATAATTGATTACACTTTGAATTATGAATATAAATTAGCTAGGAGAAGAGTTTTTCAAGTTGCAAGATTTAAAAATTATCAAACTATATGACAAAATATTTGTGAAAAAACAAAGTTACAGGTATCAGCCCAGTATCAGTACTTTTTGGGTTTGTCTTTATTCTGGGTAAAATTATTTCATGCATGAAAAGTAGTTGGAGGGCAGTATTCAGATAAGCAGCAGTTCCAGCTGAACAAGGGAGTGAATGCCAGGACCTAAGTGAAAGCCAGCCTAAGGAAAATCAGCTTGGTGTGCTGTGTTTGTTGAGTGCTTTTGGCATGTGTGCTGATGGCTGCTTTCACTCTTGGTAGTGCATGAACGGTCCCAGTGATGTGGGCTCCACACCTGCCCCCTGCATATGCCCACCAGGAAAGCGAGGACCTCCGGGCCCCAAAGTAAGTGTCCCTTCCTTATTATTGAGCATTTATGATGTTGTTGTTGTTGTTTTTTAATTTCAAATCTTACACTGACCAGTCATAGGCAGGCAGATTGAAGAAGCAGGGGACAAGTTCTAGTTCTGGTTTCTAGTGCACGAATATAGTGACTGGGATCCCCAAAGACAGGCTTTGGTGCCAGAACTCCTAATAACACAAATATATCTTTCATTTTTTAAGGAAAATGTTCATGGATTGAACATTGAAAACTGTGTTTCCTTGCTACTCTTCAGCTAATGATGTTGCACTGTTAATTGTTTGAGAATGAAATGATTTGCTAATAAAAAAGGCTGCAGAAAGTGAAAAGGAAGCCAATTTGAGACTGAATAGGCTGTCTCAGTTACAGTATTTATTAACTTTTGAACACTGGACTCCAGAACCATATGAATTTAAACTTAATTTTTGTGTTTGTGGTATTAATGGAGTATAATAAAATGAATTAAATCAAAACAGTTTAAATATACAAGTAACTGATATTTTAAGCTTTTCAAGTTAAAGGCACAGAATTTCATAGTTAAATAGTATATTTGAAAGAAAATTTAATTTTGCTGAAATCCCACACCTGGATTTCTTAATTTGGATGAAAATAATTCTGGGTAACTAAATACTAATTTAGCAAATGATAACTGTTACACTTTTCAAGAGAGACATTATTCTATATTCTCTCCCATTTAATTCAGCATTACATTTCTGTGGTTTGTATGTGAAAAGATGTTTTTTCACAGTCACATTAAAAGCTAGTTTCCTGTTTCCCTTCTAACATCCTCTCTGTTTCTAACAACTCTGCAGTTGTAACTGACACACAGGTCTGCTGATGGGTCAGCTGAAGAATTCAGTACCTGCTCAGCACTCCTTCAGAAGTAAAATATTTTTATAGGTGAAGTTTTATTGGATTTTGCTGAGCTCAAACCAAAGCTCTTAGTAAAATAAACAGAGAAAGTCAATGCACTAGACAGATATATTGAGTAGGAAGTTAAGTTCCTGCTGTCTCACCATAAACATGAAGCCTTGGGAAAGAACTTTTCTTTTACTTTCATCTGATCATAACAGAGGTTATCAAAATAATTGCAAGGAGCTTTCAAGAAGAAATCTAGAAAATACCTTTTTCAGACAGCAATTGGTGTGTGCAGAGGAGTTGTTATTTTGCAGATTTTAATCCTGGCTCTTGCCTTTTTAGCACTTTTGTCTTAAGAATTAGGCTCAGCTAAAGCAAGTGAGATATTTCTTCAGGCTAGAATGACTTCACTAATGAAGTTTTGATAAAAATTGTTTCATCTATTTGATCAAAAGTGTTTCTATTTCTGTTGATTAAAATGTTAAAAGACTTGAAATCTTTTGAGTTGATGAGTCAAACTTGTGCTGTAACCAAGCATGGGCTCACTTCTCCAAGTATTGCACAAGAAGTTGGGGAGAATTTGCCCCAGCAAAATCAGTTCTTCTTCATTGTAGAAATGACTCCTCAGTAGTAGGTATCTGGGCTTGTAGTCACTGTTTTGTGAAATATGTCTGGGGTAAGGTTGCTCTGTGCTAGTTTTAAAATGTTCTTGTAATTTTAAAATGCTTCTACATTTTGTGTGTTCACATGCTGCTTCTCCATAGGGTGACCCTGGGCAGCCTGGGAATCATGGTTATCCTGGTCTGCCTGGTCCAGATGGTAAGCCTGTGAGTACTAAAAACTTAGTCATATATTGTAAATGTGAAGCTAACAGGAGAAAAACCATGTAACATTGATACCAGATTTTCAAATTTAGCTGATTTTGTCTCCATTCTTTGAAGCTGTGAATGTCACTTAAGCATTATCTGCATGTAACAGTTCTATGAATATGTTAATGCTATTATTTTTGTTTCAAGGTAAAATGTTGTAAATATGAGTTAAGTACTGTTGTAAAGCAGAGAACAGGCTATGAATGCTCCTGTTGGTCTTTGCATTACTTTGCAACAGTTACGTTACCACCTTTGGTCTTTACTTCTTAAGAATTTGTTCACTAGAAAGCACTTTAGGGCTGCTAAAATCCTATCTATTTTCTTTTAGGGATTGCTGCTTGGTTCATGTAATTTCTTTGTAGGCTACCTCAACTAGACCATCAAAATATGTAGATAAACATGTAAAATTTAAAAAATATACTTTTTTTTAGTTCTAAAATGGTTAGTTTAATTGTGGTGATTCCAGGTGTAAGCAGAGTTTGTTTGACAGGAAGAAAATAGATGATGAAAACAAGAAATGTAATTGTTTCTAAAAACTGAACATGTCCCTGTTATAAAATATGGTATTTGTTATATTAAAATCTGACCATGGTAGCCCTGCTGGCCCGGATGAGCAATGAGTACATGAATATTTCAGTAGCTCCACAAGCAAATATCCTCATTTTTCCTCTGATATAAAAAATGTTTTTATACTTTCGCTTTTGTCTTAAACAGCTTTTGATAGCTGTTATGTTCAGAGCTTTTTTGAATCAGAATTAGAGAAAACAATCTGAAATAAAATTATCGGTGCTTAAAAATGCAGCATTTTGGTTTTAGACAATCCTGAAAATACAGGTTTTAAAGTATTCTGAGGTGGGGAAGTCCATTAAGTCAGAATAACTTTTCCATTGATAACTGGTGGTGCTTAAGCTTATGCAGAGCAGTTCTGATCTGCTGTAAAAGACAGGTATACAAACTGTCTGAACCTGGAGTTGCATGAGAGAAGGTGTCCGTCATAGTTTGACCATGCTGGTGTCTGGAAATAGATTTGCAGTATTGACAAGCATAGCAGAGCTGACTTTAATCCAGCTAAGCCTGATTTTTTGAAAAATAAAGTGATATCATGTAAACTTTAATGAAGGTGGAATGGACTGGATATTGGTAGAGAAATGTCAGTTTCCTTCTGTCTTTGCAAAAATAGATGTAAGACTTCATTTCTGAATCGTCCAGTCAGCTGCAACAGTATTGTTTTAGAAACAATTTGTTATGACACTTTCATACTCTTATGAATATGTTTCCATTTCAAGGCTATTTATATTCCCATAAGCACTGAAATTTGTAACAGCATGCATTATGAAGGAGAAATAATCGATAAATTCTGCACCTTTGTACTCTGGCAGTTATGGCTTATTTTTTTCTTGCAAGTCAGTCATAATGTGCATAGATGGGCATTCTCTGAACACAAAAAAGATGCCCACAAGTATCTCAGAATGAGAATAAAAAGCTCCATTAAAGGAGAAATGTTACCACTTTGCTGAAGTTCACATGTTATTTGAAGTGCTTACGGTTAAATCCTATAGCTTTATTAACTGACTGATACTTTTGAAATATCATCTGTAGTTTTTGCGCTTGTTCTTTTTAAGCACATAATTGCAAACCAATTAAATCATCTGCAGCTCCAGCCAGTACATTATTTTTCCTTAGAGTAGATTCTTGGGTGCATTCCTGGTGACTTTTTAGCCATGAACAGCGAGAGACCCTTTAGACACACTGTGCAGGAAAACAGATTCCTCTCTCTGTCTTTCTCTTTCTGTTTTACTTTTGTATTTGCTCATACAACTAGCACCTTTTCTGTGCTGTCAGTGATTTTCCTTGTTTGGGGAAACTTTGCTCATATGAATCTTTTCAGCTCTATCTCCTGGGGAAGTCTGAGAAGCAAACTTTTAATTCAGACAGCACCATGGGCTTACAGGTAGTTGTGAAACTTGTCTTGTTTAATCAAATTTTTGATTAAATTTGCATGAAAAGCTTTTCCTGCAAAGTCAGTCTTTTCTGTTCCCAAACACATTTTTATGTTCTTCTCTAAAGTTATTCCAGTTTGCCTATCTGGTATTAATTTTCTTGGAACACTATAACTGGTCAACAAAATGTTTCTTCCTCTGAGAAAGGTTTTAGGCATGCATTTATATTACTATATGAAACTGATTTTTAAAGTAAAACATCAAATAAAATTTAGTTTGTTGTTTGTGGGCTGGCTAGATTGTTATAATACTTAGAGTTAGTTTAAGTCCAGAAAAATTGAAAATAATTCCTATTAATATCCTCAATGTTACCAGAACATAATTGTTTACCTGGTGTTGTCCAGTAAAATTGTTTGCTCTAGTACCTGACAAAGTGAACATAAACATGACTAATTATCAATCATTTCTTAAATGTTATTTTAATTAGTTTTGTTTATGGTATCTTTGCTTTTTCCCTTTAATTGCCACTTCTATATATTTCTGATACATACAGAAAAGATCAGTTAAAGGAACTGTAAAAAGGAATGAAAGTGAAAAGCATAATAAGTAATGAAAATACTTTTTTTTCAATCAAAAATGTAATTCAGAACGTGAAATTATTAAATTGTCTAGTCAGGAGAAAAGCACTTATAAATAAATGCAAGGATAAAAACAGTATTTGAATCTTAACTGGAACTCATTTTAATGAACATTATTAATCAGAAAGAGGCAGCTGGAGTGGTTGCTGGTCCTGGAAGTGCTCAGCAGCTTGACTATATGGTCACAAAGCCATTTTTTATTCCAAAGGATATTTGGTATGTACTGGGGAAAAACACAAGGGGAAAAAAAATTGGCAGAGTCTATGCAGTGATCACTTGTGATAGGTTATCAGTTTGCTGAAAGAAATTAAACCCCCCCACTCTTTTGTCAGTTTGAAACTATGAACCATGCAGCTGGCAAATCTGAACAATTTTCCAGTATTCCATCTAGTTTTGTTCATGGAAGTTTGGAACAATTTGCCTTATCTTTACCATATGTACAAGAAAAAAAGTAAGAAACAAGAAAATAATAAGCAGTTTAAAAAAATCTGGCGAGACTGACTTTACTGATATATGCAGATACAGAGTTCATAAAGTATCAAAAGCCTCACATAAGAAGTGATTTCTGATCATTCCTGTATTTAAAAAACAAAAACAAACTATAGAACATTATTATAGCTGTGTTACCTAATGGTCAATATTTGGTGACCAACTGAAGGCCAAGTCATTTATGATGTACTTATTATAATTGCAATGACCAGCTATTTCAGCTATACTTTTGAAATAAAAATGGGTAATAGTTTCATTATTTCATGTACATTTCAATAGTTTCATGTACGGTTTCATGTCCCTGTGCTATTGGATGGTTTGCCTGGGATTTAAGTTGTTATAAACTACTTTTCTCAGGAATCTTTTATATACAGAATTGTTAATTCAGCTGTGAAATGCTGCTCTCAATTCCAAAAAAAATACATATTCCTCAGTAACACTGTGACCTTGTTATTATTAGAGGAAATCTGTTTGCTCCGTTCTATTACAGTCATGTAAGGGCTTTCCTGAGACCTATACGTTTGAAACTACAGCAATTGCACCCAGAAGTTCTTTGGAATTAATATCTGTCATATGTCGTTCTTGCTCAAGTTTTTCCCTGAAAAGTTAATGAGAAAAGACCAAACCCAGGTAAAAAGTATTATTTTTGGTGGCAAATTTAGTGTGTTCACCCTATTTAAAAGAGAATTTTCAGTCATGAACTCGACTGAAGGGAGAATTTTCACTTCTGTCCCTTTTACATGAAATGGCAGCTGTGGCACTGCTGCTTGCAGCATAGGTATGTATGTCACACAGGTATTCCTGGTGAGGGCTTTGTGGTTAGGGAAGGAGGATTTGAGCTGACTTTAGTGCAAAAAATTTGTAGGCATCAGCATGTAGACTGATGACCCATACTTCAAAAGGAGTAGTGATACAAATACATAGTCACATTTTCTGAAATATTGGGGTTTTTTTTTATTTTAGAGAAGGGTTTTTTTAACTTGCCCAAACAATTGCTATGTCTTCTGTACCAGATAGCGATTCTAATTTTGTGACTTTCTGTGAATTTCCTGCTGAATCTTCTCTCTTCCAGCTTGCCATTAAAAGAACACACTGACAATGTGTTTGATTTGTATTGAAATCACATTACAATATTTAGCTCTGAGCTAAATATGCAGTTTTGTAAGCTGGAAACTCTTCTGCCATCCTCCATTCATCTCGTGATTTTGAAATTCAGTTCAGCCAGGAAATTGTCCTCCTCTACTTCTCTCCCTGCACAGTTAGGAGAAGGGAAATTGCATTACATAGATCTAAAATACAAAAGAATTTTTTTGTTTGTTGGTTGGTTTTTTGTTGGTTTTTTTGTTTGTTTGGTTTGGATTTTTGGGTTTATTTTTTGAGAAGAACAAAAAATGGATAACCTTTCAAAAGGCATTTTTTGATTTGGTGAATTGTTTCAGCCACCCAGGAAGCCTATCAGCACTCTGGGAATACTATACCATTTACAGTTAAAGCTGATTTTGCTAGAACTGCCTTGAGCACTAAAAGTAAAATGCTTGATAAAGGATCCATGTATGACAGAGACCTAGAATTGTGTTTACTTCTGTGTTAAACATTACCAGCTGGCTGATCGGGCATCTGCTCAAATGTCTTTTGGGAAGAGGGCACAGCAAGGACTCTCTTGCATCTAACCCAGCAAAGAATTTTAGCTCTTTGTTATTCTTAGGAAGCTCTGACTGACTTAAAGGAAAAATCAGACATAAACACTGCCTTCCTTGTATTGAAAAGGTTCTATTAGCTCCTTTTTACCAGCGTGGAAATCACCCCAGTAAATTTGGTGCAAAGTTTTTAAGACTTTTTTTTGGAAATAGGATTATTACTTCTCTCAGTTCAAATCAAGATCAAATTCTAGGTATTTGAAATTGGATAGCCCATTTAATGGGATTTTCAAATTTAGTTTTGTCTGCCTGCTGAAATGTCTGAGCCAAATAGCCTCAGAGTATTATAGAACAATTTATCAACTTGTTTTTTATGTTTTCTCAAAAAAATCCTCTTGGTAGCTCATTTTGTCCATTGCAAGGACATGCAAAGGAGCTGCATAAAATTCTCATTCTTCAATAACTTGCCTCTCTTAAAAGCTTCTTTATGCCCCAGTTAATTTTGCATAAAAATTTAAAAAGTTGAATCAAATCTACTAAGCCACAGACATATATCTTGGATTCTGTAAAGGTTCTCTTGTTCTGCCAATGCTGATTTCTAGTAAAGCATTCCTGAAATTCTCTTTTCAACTCATGAATTATTTAGTATTTCTTTTTGTAGTCCCAGTCATTCAAATTGTTGTGTTTTTTTTTTCTTTGCACAGCCTGTTATATACCTTCAAGTTCATAGCTAAGTGCTTAATATGAAGAATGGAATTTTTATTATTTAGAGACATTATAAAACTCACTGCATAATGTGTTAGAACATACCTTGTTTTTTAAAGCCTATTTCTGTAACTGGGAATAAACCTTCGAAAGTCCTGGCATTTTCCAGCTATTTTTCTTAAGAGGGAGAGAAAAAATGTGTCTACGTATGTGGATTAATTTTTTTTTTTCCCTCCAGTGGAAAATAAAACAATGCGTTTGTTATGTTTTTGTGTAACAATTCTAAAAAAACTGGTTTTAGTTGAAGTTTGGAGGCTGAGAACTTCAGATGTCGGTATGAAAGCTTTCGAAAGCTGAATCTAAATCCCAAATATATGATTGTGATAGCAGTTGCTAAAATCTGTGACTTAAAATTATGGGGCTGTGACAAAAGTTCTCCAATAAGCAGGAGGATTGTTTTTTCTTTAAATAGATGTTTGGAAATTTGTGTATGCTGCTTTTGAAAAAGTCACAAGTCTTGGTTCTTTTCCTTAGGGATACCAGGGATCAGCAGGAACTCCAGGTATCCCAGGAACTCCAGGGATTCAAGTAAGTTTCTGTTTTGTTCCTAGAACTGGAATATCTGAGACAAATCCTGCCAAGTTTCCCTCAATATCCGTTGTCTGTCGTTCAGAGCTGAGGTGTGGGGAATGAAGAGGGCTCAAGGGGTGTCATAAAATTAGGGGCCATCCTTGGGTGAATTGTTTTGAAATTCACATGGCATTGGGGTTTGTAGGTACGCTGACAACTCGACTGCAAATCTAAGCAGTGCCAGGTAGGGCCTGTAGAAGATGGACTCAGCTGCAGCTCATATGTTTTTGTCCTGACCCAGAAGCCAAACAGTAGCTCCTGCAATTTTTCTATGAATCACTACAAGTGATCTGAAGTCTTGTTGTGGTGATGGATTGCCCACAGTTCACATGTCCGAAACAAGGTTTCACATAAAGCCCAGACTGATGGAGGTGAACATTTTTTCTTTCTTTGTTGTATTAATTTAGTAGTCCTTACAGAGACAGTCATTGGAAACCAGTGCTGTAAGCTACTTATGGCATGGTCCAGTCTGGATTATAGTCAGTGACTTCTTTGTTGAACTAAATATCTGAGAGCATGCTGGGGCCAAGAGCAAGGCTGCAACATGGCATGTGTGAAGGCTGTCTGATGGACCATTGAGGGGGACGTCTCTGGACTAGTACAAACTGTGTGACTTTTTTTTTTCCTGGGATGGTCCTTGGTTAGAACAAAAAATTGTTCCTCAGTGATGGGTTAGGATACTGTCCCATAATCATCCATACTGGGTACAAATCATACTTTGTTCTGCATTTGTGTCCAGCTGCCAAAATGTTACAATCGGGCAGCTGACACATCAGTCTCTGGGTCATGATGTGTTACATTTCTGTCTCTCATTCTGTATCAGATTGTATTGGTATCTGAGCTGGTTTTCATTCTTCTCTCATTCTAGGGGCCTCGTGGCTTGCCAGGTATCAAGGGAGAACCAGGAAAAGATGGGGAAAAGGTAAAAAAAAAACAAACTAGAATAATAAATAAAAAGATTTTACTCTTACCTTTTATAATTTTTGGTTGTAAAGGTAATAGCATTTTCACATGAGTGTTCTGTGTAAAATGTTTACTGGAAGGGCAATAAGGAAGGACTAAGAATCCTAAATTTAAATTCTAAATCTGGTCTGCTTTATTTAATAAAGTTATATAGGCTTTAGCACTGCCAGTAACAACCTTATTACACTAAATAACATATATTTAGAAAGCATATCTAAGTATTGGTACCTGGAAGGATAATACAGATGTGTCAGAATGGTTTCTTTTTACCCTTTTTTTCTTTAAGTGAGCATCCAGATGACCTAGGTAGGAATTTTTGGATGGCACTTTTTATCAGAAAACACTGACTAATTGAAACCAAAGCTTTTTGTGGAAAATTCAAACTGAGGTGTAGCCAGTAGCTTGGAGCTACAGACAGATGTGGAAGCTTATATGTAACTCCTTTCTAGTAATCAGGATAAACTTGGCTCTGGATTTCCTGTATGCACAGTGTATGGCAGCTGTGCAGCCACCAGTAATAACGAGGCAGCACACGCCTTGGTTTGCAAGGGTCCAGAGCCAGCCAGCAGCAGCCACCTGTTTATTGTAATGTGGTTTTTTATAACAGGAACCCAGGTATAAGATTGGCTGGGTTCTACACCGCCTTATTCCACAACGTATCATACAAGGACAATAACAACAGGTGCTTATCTTTATTGTTTTCATATTTCCCATGGGGGAGAGGGATTTTTCTCACAAGCAGCAAGCAGCAGGCTTCAGGCTGCTATAACAGTGAATAAACTGGCCATTGTCTTTTGGCAAGTCTCATTGACATTTAAATATCCATGTCCACCCTTCTCTCACGTTTCTGCCCTATGTTTAGAAAACTTACATGTTGATTGTGATAGCAATTATTTTGGTTTTGGTTTATTAAGACTTCAAAGCATTTTTGGTAAAACAAGCACTTGTTTTCCCAGCAGAGCTTAGAATTTCTTTCTAAAGTTGCCATAAACTGGTTTTTAAATTCATCACAGTTCAGCAGAATTCTCAAATTCAGGGATAGAGCTGAAAAATGTGCTTATGTATTCTGTGCTTTAGGCATCTCAATCTAATTGATTTTGGAAAGTAATATAATTGATCAGTTGGTATTGGGCCATGTGTAGAAATTAAGCTGCTGCTAATGAAAACCTCTAATTGCCTGCAGTGCAGGATTATGACAAATAGAATATTTCCTATTGCTCAGTCTAGCCTTGTTTAAAATGTGCCAAGAAACAGGTCTTCCACCACTGTTTCAGAAAACATTTCCATTTTAAAATGTCTTGCCATTAGAATTCTTTTCCTGGAGATTCAGCCCAAATTTTCATGTCTTAATTTCATCCCATTACTTGTAAATTTTCTCCAGTAGCTAATTTAAAACTGTTTCAATGTCCAGGTGTTTTAGTTTATCCAACAATTGAATCACCACTTCTGAGTAGAAATGCAGACTCCATTCTTTTTCATTAAGAAGCAATGGGTGCATTATGTGTGAATTTTACAACCTTTGCTGATTTTTGAACTCCATTCCATTGTCTGCTTTCAATATTTGTTTGCTGAGAGAAATAACGATAGCATTAACTCAGAAGCTATCATTCCTGTAGTCATGTTCCTCCCTACTGCAAATATATGACAGACCTCTCCAAAGCTGCTTGGCATGAATGGCTGTGATAAACAGCACTGAGATGTGTTGTCATGGTTTAACCTTTGTCTTAGAATTTAAAATATTGTATGAAATAACCTTCTATGCATAATTTACTATTCCTCTTATAGCACCAAAATGTATTAAACAAATTGAAATACATTGTTCAATATAAAATTACATCTTAACAGAGAGAAAACTTTCTAATTATCCAAAAACTATTTTGTGATAAGTTGTTTTCTCACTTGAAGTAGACCTTGTCTGCTGAAATAAGCAACTAGGACTGGTTTTATTGTTTCAAGTCAAGTAGTGACAAGTTATGATTTAGGATTCTATTGTAATTGCTCAAGGGAGCTTGCAGACAAATTGTCAGTAAAATATCTTCAGTACCAACAGCAAAAGTTTGGAATTTCTGATATCTGACACCTCTGAGAACAAAAAGAATAACTGATGTTTGGCTTGTCTTTTCAATTGCCAATTGCTTTTGCCAAAGTGGATTTTTTCTTCCACTGAAAAGAGAACTCATTTGTTAAATTTCCAATGTTGTTTTATCAGTGTATTCTAATTTTGTTTATTTTTTAGAAAACATACTTAATATCTCTTTTTGTAATACTCCACTGATTCAGAGTAAGCTGGTGAGAAATTTCATAAGGTCAGTAGGTCTTTGATATTTTCAGTAAGCTGTAGAAGCAAAGCCATTCCAGATCTAGCGAATTTCCTTATTCTTCAGGACTTAGGAATGGATGGTAGAATTATCACAGGCCCTACAGAGATTTTCACAGCTTTTTTTCGTCTTGTAAAACTAATTTGCTAGTTTTGAACCTCCATAAGATTTATTGAAAGGTTACAGTAAAACTTAGTGATTATTTATTTTATGCAATGAATCTTGTTTAAAGATCAAAAAACTCTCATACCTAATGTTATGAAGTTAATACAGTGATATGGTACATCTTTCCACTGTTTGATGAGCATGACAATATGAATGCTATTACAGTATATTACCACTATTTTAGATACAATATGTTTGCTGTTTTAGGGTGACAATGGACTACCCGGTTTTCCTGGATTACATGGGATGCCAGCACCAAAGGTTGAAATCAAATATTTCCTGTTAAAATGTTCCTGTGTTTCAGCTTGTGCTGTGGTTTAATTTAAAGGGAAAATAAGTCTATATACAATACTTGTCAGAACATTTGATGAATTACTTAAAATGAATAGATATGAAGGTGCTATTTAGGGAAAATACCTGCCATGGGACTTCATTACATTGTTATCAAACAACAGAAACCACCTGTTTTATCTTTTTTTCTTATCTATGGAATTTTATATTAATTAATTTGATTTTACTACTACTTAGAAGATTCTTCATCACAAAGAATGTTTTAAAAAAATAAGAGCAATTATAGGATTTTCTTGTCATTCCACTTGAATGACAGCATTTTGAAGGAGAGTTTTGGTCTGTCCCATCGAGATTAGCTCATGTGTCTGTTCCCCAAAACATCTCCCCCATGTCTTTTGCTCACCTATGTTAGTACTCAACTGAATTAACTTTTAAGTTTTTCCAAATTTGTGTTTTTAACTTTTCAAATAAGGTCTTCAGAAAAGTCCATCTCTTTTCAAGGAGCTGAATTTTCACTCAGGTTCCTACCTATATTGAAGCAATGAGAATCACAATGTGCATTCTACATAAAGTAAAGGCATTAAGCCTGCGAGCTGTGGATTGTCTCAGTGTTGGACATTCTGGTCTCCTTCTCTAGGAAAGCTGGCCAAATTCAGGATTTGCATTTAAGTATTAAGCGTATTTTTATATCACATGGAGCAACTTGCCTTCTTTGTATCTACTATACATGTATACTTTATATATATATGTGTGTATATATATATATATATATGTTTATATAACTACTTCTGTTTTAGAAACTAACTTGTTCACACACGTTTTATCTAGGGAGAAAGGGGTCCTAAAGGAGATCAAGGAGTGCCAGGAATATATGGAAAAAAGGCAAGTGATTTTATAATCATCTATAAGAGCAAAATGCTACTGGTATCTGTGGTGGGGTGACCTTGACTGGCTGCCTGGTGCCTCCCCCCAGCCACTCTCTCATTCTCCCTTCTCAACAGTACAGAGGGAGAAAAAGAGATGGAAAAGCTTGTGCATCCAAATAAGAGATATCTCGTGCTAGTTACTGTCGCAGGCAAAACAGTGGCTTGTTAGGGAAAATGAATTTAATTTATTGACAATGAAAATAGGTTTAGATAGTGAGAAAAAAAGAAAAAAACTAACCCCCCTTCTCCCCCACCCTGCCTTTTTCCAGGCTCAGCTTTCCTCCTTCATGGGATAGGAAATAGGGAGCAAGGTAGGGTGGTCTTTAACAGCTTCTCCCTGCTCTTCGTCCTCCTCATGCTCCTTCCCTGTTTCAGTGCAGGTCCTTCCCATGGGCTGCATTCCTTCAGGGCAAACGTGGTCCTGCCGGGAGCCTCCAGGGGCTGCACCTTGGCTACCACAGCTCCACCATGGTCCCCTCCACAGGCTGGGGGTGAATCTCTGCTCCGGCACCTCTGGGTGTCTGCAGAGCGGCCTCCCTCCTTCCTTACTTCGTTGGTGTCGTGTTTTTGTCCCTTCTGAAACACATTCCCCATGGCTGCGCCCTGCACTGGGTGGCTGGATCCGGCTGGAACTGGCTGTGTCCGGCTGGGGCAGCCCCAGGTGGTTGGATCCGGCTGGAACCGGCTGTGTCCGGCTGGGGCAGCCCCAGGTGGTTGGATCCGGCTGGAACCGGCTGTGTCCGGCTGGGGCAGCCCTGGCCTCCCCACACAGAGCCCTGCAGCCCCCACGAGGAGCCTGGGTGTGAGAACCCTGGACAACACAGTTAATATTCTTATAACACGTATATTCACAGAGAATGTAATTCTTCAGTGATAGCTCAGAAGAATGTTCACGGGTTTTACTGGATGTGCTTACCTTTAGCCATATCAAACTCATGCTTATTTGGATATTTTGAGAACTGTCTTCTGTTAGTGGATTGGTGTAATTCATTTTCACATAGCACAAAATGCATGTATTTTTTGTAAACATGTTTATGGGGTAACACCATATATGGGGCACATGTAATAATTATATTGCAAAGAAGTCTGTATTTTTTAATATCTATGTACTTACAGCCAAACAATAGAGAGGGAGAGGAGCACTTGAAAGGAGTGAGGCTGATAGTGGAATTTTGGCCATTCAATGTTAGCAGCTATTTTTCCACCTGTTTTTATATTTTCTTCGTATGTTTGTTTAGTCTAGAGTTTTAAGCAATTTGAAAGAGTGTCTGTGTTAGCATTTCTACACTTTCAAGGATATTTCTGTTTCTGTAATGGGGTAGTAGTTATTAAATGACGATTGCCTGTGTGAAGAAAGAAACAGATCTTCTGTACATTTTCAAAATAAGACATAATATATATTAATTACAAGTGAAATACACTGAATGTGCAGCATAAACATTGAGCACTACTTACTATTGTCTTGCTATTTTTCTCAGGGTTCAAAAGGAGAGAAGGGCGATCCAGGGTTTCCAGGAATGCCTGGGCGAGCCGTAAGTTTTCTGACAATTTATCTTAGCTTTTGCTTGTTAGTTCACCTACTGATGATGTTAACTGTTGTCACAGGGAGACCCTGGCAGAAATGGGAAAGATGGATTACCGGGCAGTCCTGGTTTCAAGGTATGGAAAAATGGATATTAATATCTTGGTCAGAGTGTTCAATAGCATTGCTATTGGTCTGAACATACCCAGTTGATTCTGTGGAGAGTTACTGGAAATGAAAATAATGTGTGTTGCTGAGAAATGTGGAAGTTTACTGCATCAATGAGCAGACTTCACTGTTTTCAGTTGTCCTGTGAGCAGGGGCAAAGCTTTTATTAAGAGTGTATTAGTGATCATTAGAAATTGTTTATATTTTATCTCCCTTATCCTTTTGTGTTTCTCTAACTTTATGAATCAGTTAAAGAGACTTATATGCAAGCATACGCTGGAGAACATAATTGCTTTTGAAAGGAGCTGCAAGAAAATTAGGGGGAAACACCTTCACTATTGAATTCATGTTTGTGTTTGTATTCTCTTCACTATGCAGTGCTGTTCATATTTAATTTATAACACTTTTTCAAGTCAACTACATATCTGTCTACTGTAAAAAAGACTGGATCTGATCTTTCTATAATGTATTGCAGTCTGTGAGCTCACTGGATGTTTTGCTTGCCGAGTTGTTTGCACTGTTCAAATTCGTGAAAGGATAGACTTTAGCAGTGTCAATGTTAAGTTCACAGGGAAAAGATCTTAATAATATGTAATGTAAATATTCAATTTAATTGATCTAAAGAAGTTTTTCAACAGCAGCTTTGTTCCTATGAGATATTTTTAATAATAATGACATTATCTAGGGCTGCTCAAGATTTATGTTACTTCAGTGTCCAAAAATTCAAGTGTATTTCTGAGTACATTTGTCTAAATTTGTATTGCTGTTGTTGGGGATCTGGGTTGGGGATGGCAGGTGACATCTGCTGCAGCAGGGAGATGTGACACAGGACCTGTGAGAGACCTAAGCCTTCCAGGCAGCAGCTGCCAACAAGGTGGATCCAGGGTAGAGCCAGTGGAGTCTGCAGAGCAATTCAGCTCGGAGAAGGCAGACTCCAGGTACCAGTTTATTTGTGTACCTAAGACAGCCCCATGTGCATTTGGAATGCATTAGTGTCCAAAACATCCTCAGGGAGCTGACAAATATAAATCCTATGGAAAGCCAGTGCCTTTCTGGAGTGGGAGTAGGAACCCAGACAAGATACCACTGGGTGTCTCAAGTATGACCAAATGCCTCTGTGTGGGCAGTGGAATTCAACCCCTGGTAACTGGTCAGCTGAATCAATCCTCCGTCAATTGTCCCAACGAGACTTCTGTGATATGAGCTTGATTGCCTCCATGAATTAATTCCAAGTGTATCCTCCCTTATTCCACACACATACACACACACATATGTATCTATATACACACATATCTATACACACAAACATACACAGATATCATTGCTAACTTGGTGGAGATATTCCTCCTGTGACACTATAGAATGTAGAAAAAAAAATTGGATATTAGATTATTTTTTCTTCTCTGGTATTTGATAACATGGATGGGTAATAGTCACAGTTAACATAACATTAAAATAAAATTTTAACTGTCACTGGTGGCCATTTAGAGTGAAGCATTATGTTGCCAAAGCATGAATGTGGAGAGAACTTTAATCTGTTTTATGCTTGTAAACAGTATACAGAGAATTCAGTATATTAGTTGTGCGAACATGTGTACATTTAAACTGAAAGACATTTTCTGGACTATTTTCTTAATTATTGTAGTACAAAAAATATGACATGCTCACTATTTTTTATTCATTTTATAATATAATAGTTAATAGAAGCCATATTCTTCATTCAAACATTTTGTTAGCCTGACTTTAACATCTGCTTGCTATAAAACATCGTTTCATTCTGGGTCTGTAATCAAATGCAGAACTGTAACAAACAGGCTGTCTTTGAAGGAAATTTCTGTTGGAGCTTTCCTGTTTTTTTACAATATTCATTTTGGGAAAGAATGTGGAAAAAGCACGGCTTGAAACCCAGATGCTCCCCATTGTTACTTAAGTCCAGCTTTTATAATTTTGAGTTAATTACTGCCAGATTATATTATATGTGTGTGTGTGTATGTGTGTGTATGTAAACAGATCTTTGCCTTTGTTTAATGTGCTTTTATTTCTGGAAGTATTCAGATTTTCAGAATACTCCAGTATCATACATTGAGTCAGGACATAAAGATTTGATCACTTCTGGTACTGCTGTATTCTGAAGTGCTTTGAAATACTTGTTCATACCATTACTTGTACTAACAATTAGACAGTAGCAGTTTAGTACTGTTTTATGCATCTTTTCAAACAGAAATTGCTGTTCTGATTGAAAAGTCAATTGTCTGTCGTCTCTTTTTGCAAACTGACAGGTGTCAGACAGCATGAGGGAATATTGGATTGATGACACTTCCTGCTGTGTCTTAAACTTTCAAGAGATGTTTGCTTGGTGAAGCCTCAATTATGTGTGGTTTTTTGACATTTTCGATGAAAAATAATAATTTACAATTTTAAATAATTATTTTTATTTTGCAAATAAGTTTGTTTTTTTGAGTCTTTTTTTATTTTAAAGGGAGAAGTTGGTCAGCCTGGATCTCCAGGCCTAGAAGGACATCGAGGAGAGCCTGTAAGTGATTAAATTGATGACATATCCTTATGTACTGATTTGTTACTTTTGTTGTTTTTTCTTTTTAAATTTAATGGCTATTATATTTCATGTTTCATTCATATTGATTTGCATTGGCTGATATGTCTATTTTTTAAAAATGCTTGTTTATTTTCTGCTGTTCATCTTTAAATTTCAATTAATTAAAAGAAATAAACAAGCCCTTAAAGTCAAAGTCGCCTTAAAAGAAAAGATTCTTAACTATATTGCTGTTGTATATACCTATACATGTATGTTATAAAATTGTATCATTTGTGACTTCTGTCCTGTTGATCAGTATAGTTAGATATTATTAATTACTTACATGAGGAAAGATTCTGGATGGGTTTAATCTCAATTCTGCTACATGATGTATCTTCTTTCATATACTTGTTAATAGCACTTTAAAAGTCTATTTTTTGACTACCACCTCTTTTCTCTGTCCGGTTTTATTGGCCTTTTCCTTCTTGCATCTTCTTACACCAGCTCTATTATCTGCATCTCTCTTCTTGCTTGGCTGGGGACTGTGCTGCTTCATTTTTATTTGCTTGTTTCCAAGGATATGGTTCCACTACTGGTATTTGGGCAACTCCTCGGGCAGCTCATTTTGCCTCCTCTTAATATCTGATAGCTGGGCTTTGTCCTCCTTGTTTGGCTTTTCAAGGCCAGCAGACTTCTCCAAGCAAATGAGCCAAGATGTCTGTAGAAATAGCTGAGAGCTTTGAGTGCTGAGAGACAGACAGCTGCCTCCAAACCATCAGTAGTTCTTTTCTAGGCCAAGAGCAGTAAATGGAGCTCAGCTGGTGGAACACTGCCTTACAGATGAACTACATTCTTAATTACATTTCGAATTGTAAGATAAGGAGATGCAGCTTTATACAGTCAGAAATTTTGAGGTATTGAATGTAACAGGAGACAGTCTGAGTTACATACTGAAATCTGGTGGAGAGTTTTGATAATTAGGAGATGGAAATAACACAGCTGAAAAATTCTCAAACTTTTTCATTTAAATTTTTATATATTTACCAAAACCTCCTAAAACATTGTGAGTAGACTGCCAAACACTCAGAAATCATTCCCAAGAGACTTTCTTCCCCCTTGTCTGGCTTAAGTGAAAAACACACATAATTACTGTCTTGGCTTTGTTTTTTCCTCATTTTCTGCCCCAAGTAACTGTGAGGTGTTTTAATCTTTTATGGTCTGTATCTTCATATGTAAGACTGAAAGTGAATGTTAATTGAATACCATAAAATACAACTGAAGGGATTTTGGTATATTGTTAGTTGGTACATCATAACAAATGTGTTGAGATAAAAATGAGTTCTGTTATTGTACCTAGCCTCCTTGTTTTGTCTCTTTTCATATTTACAAAAGAAATATTAGTTGGTCATTGTGATTTTTTAAAAAATTGCTCTAAAAAGAGGAGGGGAAAAGTTATTTCTGACCTAGGGAAAACTATATATTTAATACTTTAATAGCTCGCTTTCCAGTCTGATAGCTTGGGTTAAGTATGTCCTGTATCTACTAAATAACTGTGTTTTGAGTTGAAGTTAATATAAATGCTTCTCAATGTAGCATTTTAAACAGCAATGTAAGCTCATCACTGAAATCCTATAACTTTGCTTTAAAGAGAAATGAAGTGGTAGATTTAAGACATTAAAGTCACTAAGAAGTCACCACAAAATTTTAAAACTTTTAAAGTCACCACAAAATAATATGGAAGGAGACTTACAAAATATAAACAACTACAGAAGATTTAAACAATCCTAATAGGGCAAGCCAGATGGCATTGTATGCTTGTTTGTAATAAGTGTGGGTTCTGAAGAGCAGAAAGTCTACATTCTGAGCACAAAATTGCCTCGAGGTAACCATTAGGAAATGTAAGACACTGAGTCATCCCTGCTAATCTGCCTCTATTGCTGATGTAGCACCAGTCTGCATGTGCAGACACAGTGCTCTCATCTATCTAGAGCCTGGAGGAGGAGCAAGGAGCAGTTCAGTGGAGCAGTGTTGTGGTAAAAGTGTGTTTGGGTTGTGGAAAATGAAAGCTATCCTCAGCTATGAGATATATGGGCTCCTCTGTCCAAGTAGAGGGAATTGGCTTTCATCTGTTGGAAAGTGAGCTAGATTTTGGGGGCTGTGAGGGATGTCTTGTGCAACTTACTTCTTTGGTGTTTGATATATAATGGGTAAGTGCCTCCTCTCGGCTCCTCTTCTGTGGAATTCAGTGTGATCTTCTCTGGTGGGATCCCCTTATAGTTAGGGCACTGGTGTTATAC